>CM076970.1:13331533-13451533 GCA_039105355.1 Benthosema pterotum
AGTTCATCGAAGGAAAAAAAGAGAAAGAAAACAGAAAAGAAAAGAAAAAAAAAGATATTTTCTTTACATACCCGGTGAAGATTTCCCTAGGGACAAGTACTTCTACAGCCAGAGCAGACTATTTACAAATATGAATATCCTGAATATCCTAAACAATACAAAGCCACCTCTCTGACAACATCGGGACAAATTGTTTCTATTTGGACCACAATTCTTATATGAGGCGATTCTGAGATGCCCAATGTTATTCTCCATAGAGAAATGACTTTTGTTGGGGTTAGTAATGTGGCGAGTCAGACTAGCACCATGTCTGGATAATGCACTGTCACACACATCTGATTGGTCCTTCTAATGCGACTTAAATGCGTAAGGGGTGCTGGGAAATGTAGGACTTGATCTAAAAACTGCAGTACCGGCAGCGACCACCAGTAAAGTTACCTACCGGTAGTTTAACAACTTCAACAACAATGTCATAAAATATATTTTTTGACTGATGTCAGTTCATGAGTACTTTGTCAACAGGGCAATTTTGCATTAAGCTAATAGACATGCTCTCATTTCCCCCTTTTATCCTGTTGTGTGTGTATATGTGTGCGTGTGTGTATGTATATACTACAGTAGCATGCTGATTGAAAGGCTGTAGGCAAGTTGATATTAGGAGCCTGAAAGACAGGGTGTATTGGATTGGCTTTGGCTTAACCTACAGAATGCATGGACCAATTTGGGTCATGAGGAAAAACAATCATACATCCCTTCATAAAAAGGGTTCAACCGTTCTATACAAGCTAAAAAAACCAAAAACATGTAATTACATGTCACCCGGGACAAAAAAAACGGTGACCTCATGTTCGGCACCAGGTGTTTCTAAACGCAACCTCAGGAAAACTATGCATACACTATAGGGCTATGATGTCACTAAAGTGGTGTCTTTCCATTGGGTCTTTTGACTCAAAGGCTTTCGGGAAGAAGCCAAAAATACACTGGGAAGACATTTTTGAACATTCTAACCACACCTGAGGCTCTATTTTAAACCTGTACTGTACTTTAGGTGTTTTACCTTTTATTGAAAAATAGCAGGTGTTCACGGCTCATAGAGTGGTGCAAAATGAGCCGTGAACAAACACCTGCTATTTTTGGGGGGGAAATTGTGAGAATGCAGCACACATCTTTCAATATGTTCTTTCAGAGTGAACGTTTTGTAGAATCTACAACGTACAATGTCAGGTCCAAATTTTAACTAGTAATCTTAACTCAATAGACATAAAACAGAAAAAGGGCAGTCCATCTTTAAATTCAGTAAAATTCTGCCTAACCCTAAACATTACTCTTAACACAGTAAAACAAATACAAGAGCCACTGGAGTAGTCTTTCAAGGGAATAGCATGGCCGCAAAAACACTAGCCTGGCTAATAAGCCAGACTCATAATGAGCCAGGCTACAAAAGCACAGGATCCAATGAGGGTTGGGACAACCTAAAGACATGACGTGACACATTTTCGATCAATGTCTACTTCTCCCCCCAACGTATAATCCTATTATACATAGATCTCAGGTTTAGACCATAAACTAACTGTCAGTGACCTCTGTTCTGCAGCTGCAGCAGCAGCACTGTGTCATGCAGCACGCTGATATTTAAGTATTTAAACAGTGTATTTATAGCTAGCCATTTACAGGCCGCCCCCAGAGCTTGTTTCATATGGATATTGAGATTGGAAGTGAGCTCAGGCTTGTCCTGCTGGCTGGGACCGGGGCTGCCGACCTAAGCATTAGAATAATATCGACTCTGGCACGGTTCTCTATCTCATTGTACTCGCTGGAAGAAGTCACCCCTGGACGAGATGAGGTGTGAGCGAAATATCTAGTAAAAAAGAGAAAAAAAAACCCACATGGACGGTGTGTGCTGGTCTGTAGTAGTATGGCCTCCTACACTGTCTCCGTACAAGTGTCGTCCTTGTGTTGCCGCGTGTGTGTGTCGGCGGCACGGCGCGTACTGTGAAACCCTGTAAAGACGTCAATACGACAACACGTTTCTGCTACCAAGGTCACCCCCCAAGACATGTTGTTGTTGTTGATTTATCCATCCCTTTATGTTATTTATTACGTCCGCCTGGCGTCTGAGGAGGAGGTGCTGCTGACTGTGACTGTGCATAAAGAGAAGACTTTTATCGATCCCTGTGAGGGAAATTCAGTCGCCAAAAAAAAAAAAGCGTGCGGTACAGGTTTACGTTACACCTAAATGTGTAATACCCCCCCACACACACACACACACACACACACACACACATACTTCTTCACGCAATCAAAATGGTGGGGTTTTCAGAAAACGGAATTTCACTCATTGTTTTACACCTGTAAACCTGCGATGCAACAATTCAGTTGTACTGACTGCAAATACAGTTCGTGTTGCACCGCTGCTCAGATCCAGAAACTCGCTTCCAGGTGACGCAGCATAATGTTTCCTGGCTGTTAATATTACACGTATTATTTAATCCAATTTGACCCGAGAATTGATTATTACAATTGACAGTTTTCTGACAGTTGACAGTTTTCTGAAAGAAAAAAAAACAACAACAAAAAACTATATGCCAGTGGTCGAAAATCATCTGTATTTGGGCGCCAACCCTCCCAATATATACGCAAAATATTTGAGTTAAGAATGTTCACTGTGACAGAATATTCAGAGATGTGTGCCACATTTCCATTATGATTGTTAAAAAAGTAGCTAAAGTATATAACATAATGACCAAAAGGCAGTGGCTTTCAACCAGTGGTCCGGGGACCACCAGACAGTGGTCCTTGAGATGGTTCCTGATGGTCCCCAGCTAAGTTGATTAACCAGATGAAATGTTGATTAACCAGGTGTAACACTTCAGAGCGTAAAAATGAAACCAAATGGACCCTTGAGGGTCCATTTGATTTCATAAAATATTTTATAATATAGTTCAAATATTCATCATCTGAATCTGAATAAGCCCCAAGTCTACACAACTAGAGAATGTAGAAGTGACTGTTTTGTTTCCCAAATCCAGCGTGATATTGTGGACAAAAGCCACTAACCACCATTTTTGCCTCACACAAACCACCATTTTTGTGGGGCAAAAATGGTGGTTAGTGGCTCAAATGCTGAATAATTAGTGGGCCCTGGTATCAAAAAGGTTGAAAACCCCTGCCAAAAGGTATTATTCCCGCAAAAAACAGGTTAAAGAGAAGTGTTGCAACATGAATCAGAAAAGGGTGAAACTCTCAGAGTAGTAGTACATGGGCGTAACCAGTGTAACTCTACACTGGCACAGTCCTCACAGAACCTTTGCGGACTCCAGTGGAAAAACCAGCACTGATGTAAACTAACTGCTGAGGCCGAGTCTTTGCGAGGCGGCGGCCGTCGTATCGCAGCCACGGGCGCTTCTTCTGCTGAGTGTATGACGCCTGTGTTTGTTTCTGCAATCTTTGTGTCTCCCGAGGTGTTTTAAATAAACGTATGGCAGCAGAACAATCCCTATACACTGCAACACGCAGGCAGGTGCTTGGGAAAAGTGTTAAGGAACTGTGTGTGTGTGTGTGTGTGTGTGTGTGTGTGTGTGTGTGTGTGTGTGTGTGTGTGTGTGTGTGTGTGTATGTGTGTGTGTGTGTGTGTGTGCGTGTGTGTGTGTGTGTGCGTGTGTGTGTGGTTCAACTTCGAGGTGTGTCTATAAGTGGAATTATCTCTGAAGGACATGAACGTGGGTTTACGCACTCATGTAGTATAAATATGGATGTGTGTGTGTGTCTGTGTGTGTGTGTGTGTGTGTGTGTGTGTGTGTGTGTGTGTGTGTGTGTGCGTGCGTGCGTGCGTGCATGTGTGAGAGAGAGACAGAATGAGATGAGATGAGAGAGAGAGAGAGAGTGAAGGAACACTCTTGTAATCAGCCCAGACCTGAACACTTTACTGCACTAATTCTACAGAGCGAGACACCGTATCCATGACAACACACTGGCAATACGATTACTGAGCCCCCCCCCACCCCTTTTTTTTGCTATTGAGAGGACGAGAAACATTCACATCACGCCCGAGCTGCCCTTGGTGCCCTGTCTGAGGTTGTTGATTGTCTGCTGCTACATTTAACCGAGTGTGTGGGCGTACGTGTGGGCGATGCGAGTGTATGTGTGTGTGCATGTGTGTGTGCGCTGGGAGCACGCACTGTGCACGCACACGAGTGTGTGAGAGAGTAGTACGCGTTGCAGCTGAATGTGTATGTGTAATTGTCCTCATCGCCCCCCCCCTCCCTCTTTTGTTCTATCAAGGCTAGTATGTCTAGACATGTCAACATTTCAAGGTTTCAGCGAGAACTTTAGCACGGAATTATCACACAACACACGGTATCGTGTAACTGAGTGCATTTACTCAAGTACTGGAGTCATGAGAACATTAGTGAGGACCAGTGAAAAATAAGTTGAAAAGTGGTCCTTTAAGTGCAATTTTTAGGTACCTTTCTTTCAAATAATGTTTACTTCAGTACAATTATAAAGCATATACTAGTTATTTTTCTAGATTTGGATTATTACAACAAAACATGCATTAGCCACTTCAGCACTATATCCATTTCGGGCCATTCAAAAATAGCCATTCAAATAGCCAAATAGCCATTCAAAAATGTACTTACAACTTTGTGAGTACATTTCTTTTGTTCCTGACAATGGTGCACTTTAAAAATAAATAAATAGTCACAGACAGTATCCAGTCTAATATCATGATATTGATATAAATAATAGTGGTTCTAGGGATATCCCAATTACATATTTTTTCTCCAGGTCTGATTCCGAACATTTGAAAATGACACAGTCGGCCCCAATTTTTGATCATGTGATCGGAACGGGATTGTGAGCACAATGAGCACTTTCTTTCAACTTTTGGTACTTTAAGTACATTTTCATGGCAATTCCTTTACACTTAGACTCAAATAATAAATATTGAATTTCAAACATCCACTTGCAATTCTCAATGGGAAATTGATAATTGATTGTACTTAGATAACACATTTGAGTACTCCTTCTTCCACCACTGCACACATCGTGCCACTAAAGAGATGGGACGGGAACGCCGATAGTTTTGCAACCAGTTAGCCGACATCCTTATCCGGTTAATTAACTTTTAGTAAGGCTGAAATATACAGTGATGATGACCCACATTCTCAGCCTGAAATACCAGCTCAGTGGCCTTGTGTATAAGAGTGTCCGCCCTGAATCTGGGAAGTCGGGGTCGGGATTGATCCCCCGTTGCGGCACACCAGTGCTATAGACTATAGTCAGTTGCACAACACTGCACTTCATGGGGTCAGTCCAATGCCAGCTCATCTACATAGACTTCTGTTGAAAATGGGTACAACTGATAGGGGCAAGTCCTGAACTGGCAGTAGGCAGAAATGAATTGGACTCAGGCAACATCCCAGCTGATCTTCAAACCCCTTAATTTTACATAGTTTTGTAGTAATACTACAATATAAACATTACAGAGACTTTGCTGTGACTGTACAAAACATTTGGCATGTTGCACACATGTTTAAAATAGCTCTTATTTGTGCTGCCCGCCCCAACTCCACTTTGTCCCTATTCAGGCTGCATGACCCCTCAATGTCGCAACTCTTCTACTAGACAGATCTGGGTCACTCCAAATACTTTGGTGCCTCCCTGCCATGGGCTGGACTGAGGACTGTGAGGAGTCCATGTCTGAGACATAGTAGCGTGATGACCAGGGGGTGAACTTGTACAACAAGCTACAGAAACAGGAGATAGGCTCCTGATGGCTCCGCAAAACTTACTTATCCAGTATGAATCTAAAAAACATGTACGTGCACACAATGGTATTACCATGTTATTTGTATAATGCCCCTTTCAACATTAATAATAATATTTGTTGTACCAAACTACATGGCTAGTAAAATGCAGTAGCTTTCACAGCTGTATCCTGTTGCTCAATGCATCCTCAGATGTGAATAATACCCACATTGGGTGAATCCCCTAAACATGCACACATACGCACTGTAGGAGTACAAACAATGCAATGCACAATCAATGACTGCTGCCCTTGCATACAAAGAAACAGACACACACAACATTGGAAATCATTGATTCTCACACCACAGCCACACACGAAACACAGGCGCACACACACACACACACACACACACACACACACACACACACACACACACACACACACACACACACACACACACACACACACACACACACACACACACACACACACTGTACTCTGAGTCAACCCCCACAAACATAGTGTACCACTGCCTGAGACGCCACAGTTAATGTTAAAACCTCCCACACCTCTGTGCTTCACAAAGATCTGCTAGCGCTGCACAGTCATCCCTGTCATATGAACCAGAAAGAACAGCGCTCATTCACACACCAGTGTGTGTGTGTGTGTGTGTGTGTGTGTGTGTGTGTGTGTGTGTGTGTGTGTGTGTGTGTGTGTTTGCAGGAATTTAGTGGAATGGGCCTGAAGTTTAACCCATTTAAAGCTAGATTCTACAAATGCCTTCTATTTCTATGCTTTTGTATACGTCAGTCATTCTCAATGACCCCCCCCCCCCCCCCCCCCCCCCCCCAAAAAAAAAAAAAATGTAATTAGCCACGATCCCCCTCTGAAAATATATTGTTCCAGGAACTCTCCAGAAACAAAGATTTGAGTTAAAAATGTTCACTCTGACATGATAGATTAAAAAAACGAGCATTTTCAGGATAAAAAAACACTACATTTACAAGCTCATGGGCTTGTAGATCTGCTATTTCTAAATAGACAAAACAATGCTTATAACAACAAAAGGAGTCCCATTTCTAAATGGGCTAATACTGTTTGTTTCAAATCAATTATCCTTGAGATCTATGGTTAAAGAGAGGCTGCATTTTGCATTTGTGTTCAATAATTTGTGCTGATAAGGAGCGGTATACAGCTCTTTGTTGCTTCTCTACGATATGCACTGTCTGTAACCTGTGCTCTTATCCACTGTTAGGGCAGGCTCTTCAAAGCTCTTTGAAGAAGTCATTTATGCTCAATAGCCTTTTTCCCAGCTACTTATTACTTGAAAGGCTCTGTTGTAATTGTGAGTGTACGTGTGTACCTGAAAAATAGATTCATAGTGATATTGAAACCTATTGTGAGAACTGAGAATATTTTTTGTTAAAATTAAACTCACTCACTTAGAAATCTTACGCGTGAGGACAGGAATAGAACAAGCTTTCATATCTGGATAAACAAACAACAAGGAGTGCAAGCAGGGGCGGATCTAGGCATGGGCATTGTGGGGGGGGCAATGGCCCCCTAAATGCCTTGACTGCTCCACCAATGGCATGCAAAACAACCCAAATTTCAAAGATATTTCAAATAAGTGCCTACAGGCTATATTTAAAATGATTTGAAACACTACTACTGCTACTAACTGAGTACAATTGTGGCACCACTAAACCAACAGCATTTCATCATTCAGAACAGGAAACTCTCTCAGTCAGACCTTTAGCTTTATGCATGCTGCGTGTCTGTTGCAACTTCAACAACTGATGTTATTATTGATGCTTTACTTCCCTAATGTAAGTCCTGAATGAGATATATAAACCTTGTGGGTCACAGAACTAAAGAATCCAAATGAAAATGGTATGGGGTTCCATAGCAGCCCTCATACCATTTTCGCCTGAACTCCCCCCCCCCCCCCCCCCCCCCAATTGGGAAAGGTTACATCCAGGCCTGAGTGCAAGGATCACAGATAAGATGTGTTTCACCCATTTGAGCCCAAACTCTCGCGTCCACACATAAACGCATGTGCCTGCTTACCTGTCCCTGGACGTCCCATGATGATGTCTTTCCGCGGGGCGGGGTGGGGCGACTCGGCTGGCAGTATGAGGGGCAGGAGGGCAGTGGGCGAGGGGTGGCAGGCCACCGGCTGTGGCAGGGCCCCTCCAGAGGCGTCCTGGTGGCCCCCTCCTGGCTTCCTCTCCCTCTCCCGGCCCCCGGAGCCGGAGGAGGAGAGGAGGGCGGAGCCGCTGGAGGAGGAGGTGGAGGAGGAGACCACCCCCAGGGTGGTGGGGGAGGACAGGGCAGAGTGGCCTGGCGTACCTGGGGTTAGGGACTGGTGTAGGGGAGGAGGGAGGAGAGGGCTGCTTAGTAGGGCTGGGCAAAAAAAACGATATGCCAATATGTCGCAATTCTTAATGCCATGATATCAATCGATCACCAGGTTCAAAATCATTTTTTTATATATTTATGTAGGAACTATTCATTAATGTGTTCATGTCAGAAAGACTGGCTGATGTCATCAGGCTGCCTTGATGTGTATGATTGAACTTCTTGTTATTTACAGTATATTGTTTAAAATTGCTTTAAAATGTTCTAGTTGATTGAGGGGAGGAGGGAGGAGAGGGCTGCTTAGTAGGGCTGGGCAAAAAAAAACGATATGCCAATATGTCGCAATTCTTAATGCCATGATATCAATCGATCACCAGGTTCAAAATCATTTTTTTATATATTTATGTAGGAACTATTCATTAATGTGTTCATGTCAGAAAGACTGGCTGATGTCATCAGGCTGCCTTGATGTGTATGATTGAACTTTTTGTTATTTATATTGTTTAAAATTGCTTTAAAATGTTCTAGTTGATTGAACTTGTCATGGTTCATATTGTTCAAAATTGTTTTAAAGGAGAATTCCAAACATTTTACTGTACTGTATTTTACTTGATGATGACATCATCAAGTTGTGTTTGTGTTGTGTTTGTTAATGATTTTTCCTGAGAGAAAATCTTGAAAATGGGTGGAATCCCCCTTGTTCTAGTAGAATAAAAGCACAGTCAATTTGGGGGGGGGGGGGGGGATGCAATGTAGCGATATATCAAATCGAATCGCAGCATAACTAAGAATCGCAATATAAATCGATTCAGGACCCTAAATATCAATATTGTATCGTATCGTGAGGTAAGTGAATCGTCCCACCCCTACTGCTTAGGTTGGAAATATTTGTTGGGAATTTAGTTTTATACATTTCAGAAATGCCACGTGTTGGTGGGAGTTCACAGAAAACAAAATCAAAGTGGCTAAATATAGTGTATTACAAACAGTATGCCCTTGTTGTCACGCACCGCATATAGTCGATCTACAGGTAACAGGAAGGCTCAGCCCAAATAATACTCTGCCACTCCATGGGATCGTTCCGATGGAGGCTCTATCATCAAGTTCCATGTTAATAATTTTTCTTTTAGCACCTTTTTTCAGGAAAAATGGACATGCCCCTCTTTTGTCCCTCTTTAGGCTGCAACAGCCCTCACAAGAGCTTAATTTTCTGACCCCTCAATGTCGCAACTTTTCATCTGGTTCGAGTACTATTTGGGCCGAGCCTTCATGTATTTGATCTACAAGCTTACAACACATTGTGCTACAAGGCGGTGTGATATAATAGATCGTCTATTTTTGGTTAATAACATAACAATATAAATCTGGATTTAGGGTCCTAGCTGTTCAATGTTAATAAACAATATCAATTTATATAAAAAGAAAATATAAGTGTCTGCGTTTTGTCTAATTATATGCTTACACCGATCTTTACTACTAGATTTGCACTCTATATTCTAAACCTCTGTTTGGAGTTTTTTTTTCTGTTTGTTGTTATATTATACTGTATATTTTCTGCTGCATTGTTTGAAAAAGGTTTTACTCTTATGTACATGTACACAATATGTAACAATAAATCACAACGTTGAACATTAAACCTTGAAGAACAGGATGAAACAAGGTTCATGTTTTAGGTTGTTATTAGAGGAGTGTTTTTTATCTACAACATACTAGAGCCCTAATAAACCCAAGGAAATTACCTCTGGCCACAAAAGATCACCGGATCTACTGAATGTGACAAACAGGTGTAATTTCCTGGGGTTTATTAGGACTATAATAGATAATAAAAAAACATAGTAGTCCCATGTTCAAATTCCCTCTGGATTTTAGCTGTTTTTTCCTCCCTGTCAAAAACAGCTAAAATCCATAAAACTAAGGAAAACATTAAATGGAAAAAAATAAACTCTCAACTTTTACTTTCTCTAATCACAACCTAAAACATGAACCTTGGTTGTCCTTTAAAATATAGTGCTCCAGAGCTCCAAACTGTTTTAAAACCATTGAGGCAGTGTCAATGCTTAAAAAAGCGGATCTATAAAGAGTGTGTTCTTACGGAGCTGGAGGTGACCAGTACCAGGGTGGAGGCGGGGTTCCGGAGGAGCACCGCCCCGTTGGTGGCGGCCCCGTTGATGGGCACGGGGACCTGGAGGCCCGGGGGAGGCGCCGCCAGGTGGGGGGGCTGGCTGTGCTCCCGGGAGCGGCGCCTCTCCCTCCGGCCCAGCGGGCCGTCCGAGAACTTGGCCAGGGGCACGTCCGGGTTCCTCACGATGACCGGTGAGTCGCGCAGCGGCACGATGCGCCGCGGGGAGGGCTCCTGCATGCCCGGCAGCGGGGAGGGCGGGGTGGGCGACACCAGCATGGGCGGCGGGGTGGAGGCGGCCGAGGACGGCGGCCGGCTGGTGGCGCTACGCGGCCGCGGGAAGGAGAGGGAGGAGGGCGTGCCGGGCTGGCTCCCATGGTGGTGCGGGGAGAGGACACGGAAGGCGGCGGGGCTGAGGCCCAGGGCGGCAGCGGCGGCGGGGTCGCCCACCACGCCGCCCCCCGGCCCGATCAGCTGCTGCTGCTGCGCCTGCGGGTGCAGCTCAGGCTTGGCCTGGTAGTCCTGGGCTCCCACTGGGAGCGGCGGAGGGTGGTGGCCGTCCAGCTTCCTCTTGCTGGGACTCATGGGCACGGTGAAGGTGAGGTTGGTCTGGAAGGTGGGCATGATGCCTGACAGGTGCCGCTCGCGGTCACCGCCAATCCCACCCGGCGTTCCGGGCAGCTTGGTGCCACTGAGGTGGCGGTGGCGCCGCGGCGTCAGCGAGGCAGGCGCGGCGATGGGCGAGAAGGTGGCGGGCCGGAAGCCGAACAGTGGCGAGGGGGAGGGCGAGGGCGTCGGCGAGAAGGGCGACTGGTTGGAGATGGGCGAGAAGGAGGGCGTGCCCGAGCGCGAGCTCCCCAGGGAGACCAGCATGGTGGCCGCCTCGCACTCGTCAAAGTCGAAGCGTGACAGGTCCTGGGGGAGGAGGGAGGGCAGGACGAGGCGCGGACGCGAGTCGCCACCGCGGCTGCTGGCCTCGCTGCTGTCGCGCGACGTCTCGTCCCAGTCGAACTCGGAGCTGGCGCGGCCGCCGCCCAGGCGCAGGTCCGAGGGGGTGAGGGTTCCGGTGCTGCTGGCGCCGCCGCGCTCCCGCCCTCCGCCGCCGCTGGCTTCCATCTCTTTGGTCCTCATGGAGAGGTGGCGGGAGCAGTAGCCGCGGCGCTGCGACTCCTTGGAGCAGCCCTCGCGCGAGCACAACCGCCGCCACTGCTTGCCGTTGAACTTCTTGCGGATGCCGGTGGGCGTGCACACCACGTCGCCCTTCTTGTACTTCTGCTGCGCCGCCGTCAGCGGCGTGCGCGAGCGCGACGAGGAGGAGGAAGACGCGCCGCCACCGGAACCTGAGCCGCCTCCTCCTCCGCTTCCCGAGGAGCCTCCTGCTCCTCCTCCTCCCGAGGAGGCCTTTTCCGCCCTGGAGGAGGAGGCGGAGGAGGAGGAGGAGGAGGTGGTGGAAGAGCAGATGGAAGGGAGCGGAGGGAGCTGGGGCGCGGCCAGGACGGCAGCGGCGGCTGCCGAGGCCGGGTCGAGCCCCAGCAGCACCGGGGTTGAAGGCGGGTTGAGGGTGAGGGGAAGGGGGTGGGGGGCCTGGTGGGGGTGTGGGGGCATCCCGATGCCCCGCACCACCGACAGGTGAGGGCTGAGGTAGCCTGGCGGCGGGGGCTTGGAGATGATGTGGCGGTGCTGGGAGGAGGACACGGGGGCGCCGCCGCCGCCGCCCGGGACCATGGGGACCCCCATGGGGACCATGCTGAAGTGGGACACCTCCATGTCCTCGATGGCGCCCGGCATGTACGGGTGCTGCTGCTGCCTCTCCCGCTCGCGGTGGTCCTGCTGCTGCCTCTGCTGCTGCAGCTCCAGCTGCTCCTTCTCCCAGTCCCGGACGGCCGGTCCCGCCATGCTGAGGACGGAGGCCTGAGGAGGGGGGCCGATGATGGGGGAGGAGGAAGAGGGCGCGCTGGAGGAGGAGTTGGGGGCCATGCCGGGATAGGGCAGTCCGCCGCCGCCGTGGCCCAGCATGGACGCCATGCTGGGCTGCTGCTGCGGGATGCCCATCCCCCGGTGGCACGGCTCCCCGCGCTCCACGTCGACCGGCTCCATCTCCTCGCGCCCCCTCTCCCTTTCGTCTCGCCCGGAGGGAAGGTCCAGGTCCCAGGGGGGCACCAGGAGGCGGAGGCTTTGCCGAGACACCCACACCGCCTTGGTGGAACCCGCCGCCGCCCCCTCTTCGTCCCTCTTCGACCGCCTGTCCTCCGCCAGCAGGACCCGGTACGGGTGCGCCACGGCCGGGTGCGTGTCCACCTGGGTCACCACGCCCTCGCGGTACCACTGCTTCTGGCCCTCGCCGCCGCCAGCGCCGCCGTCCTGGTCCCCAAACGGCACGCACACGCGGGCACCGATGGGCACCGGGTGCGAGCCTGGCGGAGGGGCGTCCAGGATGAGGTCCACCTCCTCCTCGCCGCCGACGCCGGCCACCGCGCCACCCTGCGGGTGGCGGTACGGGTAGCAGCGCAGCGCCTTCTCGCCGTTGAGCAGCACCTCCAGGCTGCCGAACTCGCCGCTGACCTTGCGGACCACGCCGGCGCGGAACACCGTTTCCGAAGTCTCCCCGTTTGTCTTTTCTCCTTCTCCTCCTCCTCCTCCATCTCCGTCGTCCGTGCTCTCCTTGCTCCGCCGCCTCAGCTGGCGGGCGAGCACCCGCTGGTTCTTCAGGCCTTTGGCCAGGGCATCGGTGAGCGCGTCGGGGAGGCTGTTGGGGTTGTGGTGGTGCGCCGGCGGCATCTGGGGACGAGGGGCAGGGGGGTGCGTGTCTCCCACCACCTCCAGGTCGGCCGAGTGCTCGCTGGCCGTGTCCGTGGAGGAGCAGCGGGGCAGCGGGCTGGGCGAGACCACTCTCTCTGCCTCCGGCCTGTCTCTGTTTCCTCCCAGGGACAGAGCCAGGGTAGGCGGTCCCGGGGAGCCGTCCCGAGGGGTCCCTGTGCCGCCGCCGCTGCCGGCGCTGCTGCTGGTCCTGTCGCCGCTGTTGTTGTGAAAGTCCTCCGCAGGCCTCCTCCCGTTTTCTGAACCGCCGGCGTCGCTTCCCGGCGGTCCTTGGCTTATGACTCCTCCTGTCAGAGGAAGAGCGGGAGGTGGGGGTGTGGGCGTGCCAGAGGCGGGGTTACTGTGGCTGCCGGCGGGGGAGCAATGTTCGGAGATGTACATCTTCTTCTTGGGCATGCGGGCTTTGAAGGTGGCCGTCTTCCTGCTGGAGGCCGGGTTGGGGCTGTTGTTGGCGCTGGGGGTGCTGCTGCTGCTGCTGTTGCTGCTGTCGTTGACGCCGGCGGCAGGCGGCGATGCCAACCTCCCAGACGAGGAGGAGTCTGTCGACGCGCACCCGCCGCCGCCGCCCGTCGCTTCTGTCGCTCTGTGAAGGCCCTCCCCGTCCAGAGCGGCCCCCCGCGTCTTTAGCGGCTCCTCCTGGGAGGACTCGGAGTTCGAAGACGCGGAGGTGGAGGACGAGGACGAGGAGGATGACGACGAAGATGGCGAGGAGGTGTGGTTGTTTTTGTTTTCCGGGGACCTGCTCCTGTCCCGGTGCTCGTCCGGGTCTCTCTTGTCGCCTCTGTCGGGGGTGTCGCCGCCCGCCCCGCGGCGCTTCCCTCCTTTGGTCCGGGTGGAGGGAGGGGAGCGCCGGCCCTGCTTCTTTAATGGCTTCATCTTTTCATCTAGAATGTCTCTCTGTTTTTCCGTCCCCTCCCCGCTTTTCCCTCCAAACAAGTCCTTTTGATTTGTTTATTTATTCAACTCGATTCTGCCTCTCTCGCTCTATCTCCCTGTGTCTTGGCACTCACACCCGCTCCTCTCCTTGTTTTTTTATTATTATTATTTCTTGCCGTCTCTGTTTTCCCTCCTCTTCCGGGGTCTCTGTCTCTCATGCCGTACTTTTCCTCCTCGTTTTTTTGTGACTTTCCACCTTTTTCGAGTGACTCTGAAAGAGAGAAAGAGACGGAGAGGGAAGGGAAACAGCGAGAGTGGATTACTCATGTGGTAAACGTATTGTGACATGCACAAAGCCTATTCACTGTATAAGGTAGGGCTCACTGTATGCTGCTGAAAGGAAAGAGGCTAATTAAAGCCAAACCCAAGCCTCATTTTGCCTCGCTTGTTTTTTTTTACTTTTCAATTAGACATCTTTTTGTTGAAGTGCTTTTGGAATTTGTGTTTAATAGAATACACAAGGTGACTTAAAGGACTTTATTTTTATTTTTTTCAACCAAGTTCACGTTTAGGGTTGTTATTAGAGAAGGTGATTTTTTGAGTCCAGATCTAATTTCTTGTGGTCTAGTATGGGTAGAATACGGTAGATAATACGATTTTTTTAAGACTGCTAAAACATTTTGTAAAGATGCATATTTAGCCCCATGCATGAATGCCCCGCCCCCCTGTCAAAGACAGATAAAAATCTCTAAAACGGAAGAAAGCAGCAAATGAAAAACAATTAACACTCAGCTTTTACTTTCTCTAATAACAACCTAAAGCATGAACATTGGTTGAAAAAAAAAAAAAACTAAAGTTGTCCTTTAAAAACGGTTAAAGTTGTCCATTAAAAAATCAAAACTGTTGCTTTGATAAAGGGAATGTGGTTGTTCCATAACCTTTCTTTTTTTTTCTTTTTTTACCAGAATCAGAATCTCCACAAAAGAGTGTAGCAAATAAATAATTAATATAATATCAAAAACAACTATCTGGGTTGCACTACAATTAAGCCATTACATACTCTAGGTCTAGATGCACCAAAATATATTATTGTTATCTAAAAAGCAAGGTTAAAGTATCAAATTATAAATGTTAACCTCAAAGTAGATTAAGTAGTAAAGAGTAAAAAGCTAACAGCCACACATAAAAATGATGACATCTTCATTCTGGGGCACCTGTTTAGTCACTCACTACAAAAACAGCGTAGCGTAGTACTACAGTCATCTTTGACTTATTTACAAATTCATTACACATTAAATCATTACATAAGAGGTTCTACTCACGTTACGCAAGGCCTGCATTCATGCGAGATACATATTAAAAGCAAAAGGCCATATTTTAGGGTAAACACAGTATGGGCTCACAACACGCTATGGAAATAGTGAGGAGCACTTTACAAGTGCTTGCCCAGACAAGCCTTTATGTGCGCACACTTGCTCACTCACTCACTCGCACACGCGCGCACACACACACTCGAGCACACACACACACAACGGTTTCTTGGCCAGGGCAGTAGAGGCGGGGGAATTCCTTGTTCACTCGCATTCTGAAACTCCCCCTCCCTCTCTCCTCTCTCTCTCTCTTTCTCTCACGTAGTCAGGCTGTGTCTCTTTCCCTCTACCATCTCTTCTGCAAGATTTCTCACTATCTCTCCCCTTGTCTCTACAATTCTGTCTGCATACGCCTCTCTCTCTCTCTCTCTCTCTCTCTCTCTCTCTGTGTATTTCTGTGTGTACATCTCTCTCTCTCTCTCTCACCGACTCTATAGATATTGCCATCTGTCTCTATCTGTCCCTATAGTGAGATGTACTATATGTCTCCCTCGGTGTGTACCCCTCCTCTGTCTGTCTACTACGCCTCCCTCACTGTTGTTGTTCTATAGTGGGCTCTGTATACCTCTCTGCATTTTTACATATCACCACCCCCTCTCTCTCGCTCTCTCGTACATACACACACACACACACACACACACACACACACACACACACACACACACACACACACACACACACACACACACACACACACACACACACACACACACACACACACACACACAGTGATGACCTTTATCAGTGTATTTCATACTCAAGTAAATCCACCCCTACAATCTTTGCTTCCTGCCGAAGATCATTACCCAACACACACACACACACACACACACACGCACACTAACGTGTGCGTGTGTGTGTGTGTGTGTGTGTGTGTGTGTGAGTGTGGGACATGCCCAGGTCACTGTGTGTGATCTGCCTCATTTGTTCCAGCAGAGCTCCCGAGGCCACACGGCGACGAGACGTCGTCAACAGCAACTAACTGTACCGTACGACAGCGAGGATCAAAACAGCCCCTTAAACGATGCTACAGTACGTCTGTCCCTTTGCCTGTCGTTGCCTTACATCGATCACCTGGCTGTTTACACACCCCTCCGTCACTGTCTGAATATGTCTATCGGATTGTCTGTCTTCTTGTCCACCTCCTTACGGGTCAATTTTCATTGTTTTCCCATTTACACTGTTTCCCATACACTGGGTCGGGACCCATTTGTGGGTCACAGAAACTTTGGTTTTTGCCCAAATATGTATTATTATTATTATTGTAATTACTTATAATAATCATAAGGGTAATAATAATAATATATTTTTTACATTTTGAACAAAAATATAAATACATAAATGCTGGCTTTCTTTTTTTCATGAACTAGGAATACATTCACTGATTCTTCAAAAGAATTTAATGAATAAATCAAATTCCCCTTTTGCATATTGACTTGAGCTAAAACATTTGGGAACTGGGAACAACTCTAGGTTGTTGATGTTTTATAATGTCGTTCTGGACTGTCTGTCCTTCTCTATCCCTATCTATTATCTTGTCCATCTGTCTGTCTCAATTCAATTCAATTCAATTCAATTCAATTCAATTCAATTCAATTCAATTCAATTCAATTCAATTCAATTCAATTCAATTCAATTCAATTCAATTGTGTTTTACTTGCATGAGAAAACATACTTTGGCAGTTTGCACTGCCCGAACTATGAAACGATGCATTTTCTGTCAGAGATAGTTGTACATCCATATAGGAGCATTTGTACTTTGGAAAGTTGACAGCAGTACTTCAATGTTTTACCATCCGCTTATTCTCTCTCTCTCTCTCCCCGACTCTGTCTCTCTACCCTCCCACCAGTCTCATTGTCCGCCTACTTCTATTGTGTACTCTGCAATGTCTTACTTTCTAAGTCTCTGTCTATCTGCACGGCTGTCCTGTTGCCTGCATGTCTACCGTAACCACATATGAACCCTATAGCTACAGCAACCAGCACCCAATTCTGGGGAAAACATTTGGGTAAAGAAGTGTGCCTATAGTAACCTATAAGCCCCTTGTGGGGCTCCAGCCAAGAAAGTACAGTATATACTGTAGGTTTTTAATTGTATACGGCTAATCTCTGTTTACTTTCACCATGTGCCTGCCTGCTTGACTGCCACTCTAACTTCAACATATCTTATGTTAGTTCAAGCTCATGTCCTTTGAACGGGAGGTGTCATCAACATGTCAGACTGTCAATACAAGGACAAATGTGTCCATGTTTTTTTTTTTGCATTATTATAATGTTCTTTCTTATTTGGATCTTGAGACCAAAATACTAAATGCCAGTCGCCGGGTTTCCCCTAAAAATGTGTAGGCCTATTTACTATGATCCATTTGGTTCCGTTTGTGCACTCCCAAAGAGTTCAGACCTGTAAAGGCAATTTACGGCTATAGCTCTTTCTTTGTGCGTTTTAAGAAAATACTATTGTATTTTTGTCTGTATTGGTGTCTCCATGGGAAATTAAACATGAATTCAGACAACGATGTCCTCCACAACCACCCAAAGCCAGCATGACATCGATGACCCCTGCCTTTCAATATGGGATGCGTCATGTCGGCTGGAGAAACATCCATCTCCAGGGAGGATGAGTAGCTACGTAGCTACCCTTCGGTTCCAAGGCCACACACACACACACACACACACACACACACACACACATACACATACACAGGGAGCGAGAGAGAGAGAGAGAGAGAGATAGCAAAACACCTATCGGATGATAGGGGGTAGTTTATATAGGCCTGCTTTACTCTCTGGCCCACAGAGAACGCAGCAGTGATCATCACTGCCTGCATGATATGTGTGTGCTATATGTAAATTCCTATTTAGGACAGGGGCCTCGTAGAGAACAGCCGCCATAAAATAATTTGGCAGGCTGCCTTACTTGGTCACGATAGAAGTATGCTCCATGTGTTTACTCAGTAGGGTTAGTGTACTGTGTACAACAGCTGGTGTCAGAGTCATGATAACAGCTTTTACAAGATATACTGACGCAACACGTATTGCCTTAGTGAAATATGGAGCAGAGATAGACAGAAGCCTATATGGGAAAGGTATAGCTATAGTATCTATGGTTGTGGTTTTCAGCCATGCATTGACACCAGAGTCAACTATTAGTGTAGAGTTTTAGCCACGGGACCATTATTTGATGAGGTTTAGGCTCTCAGATCTAAAATGAAATGTTTTGTTTTTGTCCACAATGCCATGCTGTATTTAGGATTGGTAACAGGACAAATGATCAAAATAACAATTCGTTACATGCTCTAATTGTGTAATAATTCCGTTTCAGTTTCAGTTATATAATAATGTAACTCTTGAGAGCATAAAATGAAACTGAATGGAGGATTTCCAGAATGGCTCTCAAGAGTTAAAGATCTATAGGGGTGAATTTGGTCAACTCTCTGTCATTTAGCTGGGACCACCTGGAACCCCGTCAAGGACCACTGGTGGTCCCCGGACCACTGGTTGAAAACCACTGATCTGTATGGCACCAGTTGACCCCACAGCAAGTCCTATTCCAATATGACCATATTATTGCATGCGCAGCTAATAGGTGTGGTGGAATAGTAGGCTATTATACAGTACTACTACTACTACTACAGCACAACATTAGGACAGCATAGTTTTTGATCAACGTCACTGAAATAAGCGCACGCACGCACGCGCGCGCGCACACACACAAACACACACACACACACACACACACACACACACACACACACACACACACACACACACACACACACACACACACACACACACACACACAGTAAAAACTCCAACCACAGTTAAAGGGGGATTCCACCCAAATCATCAACATTGCATGTGAAGTAGGCTACATCATGATGTACTTCAGAATGTTATTGTTTTTCCACACAATATTATTACCGGTATTTCCACATCAACATCTCCAAGGTATATTAATTAATGACAGTGGTAAAACGTTGAAAACGGGTGGAATTCCCCTTTAGAGAACTTGATCCGTGCAAGGCCAATAGGTGCTAACTGCAAAATGCAAAGTAAACCGGGAGGAATGTCGTCACCATCTGCTTTAGCTCCCATAGTACCGTATATGTGTCAAGCCCTCGTAGTGCTGCTGCGATTACTATCTGCTTACTACACAACAGGCCGTGGACGGTGCGTGCACTGCACAGCACAGGGCAGGCAGGCCTCACTGGTACACACCAGGCCGCTTTGGAAAAATAACGGCAAATAAACGCCTTTTAATGCCTATATAAAGCCGTGCTCTCAACCCGACGGCGTTATGTGCGTCGCCGTGCACGACGGTGTCAAAGTGTCACCGATGGAAAACATACGTACTTTGTCAATCCGGTCCACTTTATTGTAAACCTATGCATGTATTACATACGCGGCGTTGGAACAGCAGGTAAAGTAATTATTGTTGCCAATCCGAAAGTGACAGTCATTGTAGAAACATCGCCGAAGCCTTACGGGTGCAACTTTGTATCGATCATGCCGGTGTGTGTACTATTGGAACGGCTTTGTATCAATCAGACCTCTACAGGGGGGAGAAGTCGTAACGATATAGTAACAAACAAAAAAAGTCACCGAAAACCCAACTAGAAACAAGGCCCCGCATCGCACGCCCCGCAAAGCGAAAGCCATACAACCAAATAGCCCACATTGAGTGATTCATTTAAAAGAGGAAGAAACTATAATAACCCTGTTTATTTTATAACCCACGGCAAAGGGGGATCTTAAATACATGCGTAGTTCTTTTTTTGACGCTTCGTGGCAATTGTACTAGCAGCAGGGGGAGAGAGAACAGTTGTAGGAAGTCCCCATGGGCAGTTATGGCGTTGAATATATTTCTAGTGGAAAAGTTTCTAGCTTCACTAGTAACAACCCGTCCAGCACCGCTCCCTTTTTTCACCCCACCAGACACCCAATCCATCCGCCCTCTGTGTATTCCTCATCCGCAGCCTTTTGCTGAAATGACAGCAGAGTACACAACAATGAGCCCATATAGACATCTATACAGTCTTGTTTGTGACAGTATAAACATGTACCGACGTAGCACCTAAAGCAACAACAAGCTGTTACTGCAGTGCTGCAGGAGGAGAAAGATTTGTGGGGAAAGCTTTTTTTTTATTATTATTATTACTCACCCTGAACAAGACAGTCCTGGGTTGCTCTGTCGCGTCACAGCGGGAATAGACGTCCTAATAATAATGTCCGGCCGCTTGCTTGGGAGGGGGGGGTATGTAACGGCCACCGGCTACGTGTTTCTTTCCAGCAAAGCAACTTAAAAAGGAGGAAAAAAAACTATGCTGCTGACTGACTGCCTGCCCTGTGCCTTCTTTTACACTTACACCGTCGCAAAATGGTGAATGAAGCCGCAAAGCCTTGACAACCAGGCCGCTCGGCCAATGGGGGAGCGCGAACGCTTACAGTAGCCAATGGGAAGCTCGCGGCGGGCGGAGCCGCCGCGCCGAAGCGAAATTGACGGACGCGCCGCTCGGGCCAATCGCCGTGTGGGAAAACACAGAACAGCTGTTAGGGGAGCCGAGGCGGCGAGGGCCAATGACGGTCCAGCGTCACAGAAACTCTGTTCTCTCTCTCCCTCCCTCTCTATCTCTCTCTCTCGGTTTCTCGCTCCCTCTCCCCCCCAGTCTACAAGCAAACAGGGACAGACACGCATGCAGACAACTGACAGACAGACAGACATACAAGTGCAGGGATGTTTTTATTGTTTATTATTTGTTTTAATCATATTGCATTGCATGTGCTTGTCTCATCAAGTCCCTGACTACAGAAACTCGTATAGCAATAATAATCTACATCCTGCTATAGGCCTAGTGGAGTCCAATTTATCCATACACTGCGTGTAAGCTACAGGTAGATGAGGTGTAGTTTTTAAAGAGTCGCAATAAAAGAACACCAACTCCCAAACCCTCACTACGCCTTGGCTGTACGCTCTCCCCTCTCTCTCTCTCTGGCCGTGCGGGCCAATTAGAATCCTACGTCCCGCCTCCCCGTCCAATCACTACAGACTTCAGAGGCTTGTACGTCACCAGAGCCGTCTACGATTGGCCGACAGATGGCATGTCTGTAGGCCAATGAGTGCGTGCTGTGGTGAGGTCATAGTGAGCTTGTTGCCATCAGGTTGCTCAAACAGGAAGAGTGGGAACCTCAGAGTGTAAATTGGTCTAAACCTGGGATTAACGCTTCCTAAGAGAGAGAATGACCCATATATACATTACGGGTCCCACACGCAAACATGCGTTAGAACACGCACACACAACGGGATAGAGAGGACACGTGTATGCCGGTGAAGCGTGCAAATGTGTACTGTGCACAAACAGCATTCCTTTTTTATGCTTAGAGAGATGCTTAGAGAAAGGCACACACAGGCACTAATGCATAGTTGCATACCATCACATGAGTAGCCCAGTCAGCCCACACACACTTACTCACTGTGCACAAGCATGTGCACACACACACACACACACACACACACACACACACACACACACACACACACACACACACACACGCACTTTCATGTCTGTGTTGTATTTGTACCAATGTGACCCACCACTTCCACACAAACAAACGCACTCGCGCAAGCACAGCTAAGGGGGCGGCACGCAAACACAAACACACACCTATGTGCACACGCGTGTACTGTGCACGTGAGTGCTGCAGGAGACGTCCATCGGTATTGTTGTTGTAGCAGTGCGACAGGCTGGCCTTACAGCTGACAGCCACAGATGGTTCAATGTGGTCAGTGTTTAAATACAGAGCCGGGTGGATGCAGCACTGCAGCCTGCCACAGTCGCACGCACACACAAACACACACACACTCCATCCACCCACACCCACGTCCCACCCACACCCACCCACCCAGGTCAATGGGTACTACTAATGTATTCACTCACACGTTGAGGCGGTAGGTAGATGAATGCACACACACACACATACACGAATATTCTGGAAACGGGCGAAGAGCACAAGAGTGAGCGAGCATCTATATACCGCAGCGTTCCACAACACGCTTGGGCGTTACATAAGCTGTACGTGTGTGTGTGTGCACTGACTAGCAGACAACCCTGCTCATCCCTTGACGGGCGCGCAAGCAAGCACGCACACACACACGCACACACACGCACACACACACACACACACACACACACACACACAGAGTTACTGTATGTGTACAGCATTGTACAGACCACAAATAGAACTTTTGTGTAAGAGTCGAGAACCCACTATCACAGGCTTATAGCCACATGTACTGTACACACACACACACACACACACACACACACACACACACACACACACACACACACACGCACGCACACACACACACACACACACACACACGGTTTTATGTAGCCGACACACATAAACAGCATTTGTGTGCTACACTCATTCAAGCGTGGCCTATAAACATGTGTACATAAACACTGTGCGCATAGTAACCACTGTGCAGTACCACAAACCCACGACAATGCCACACCATCATTACAACCATTTGTGCCGTTTAAAATCCTGTTACATGGAATTTCTAGACTATACACACACAGTGCTTCAAAAGAGTCTGCACAAACTCAACACAGATACAAACACACCCACACAGTCAAGCAGACTCGAATGCACGCGGTGCACGCGTGTGTACACGTCGAACAGGCGTACAACACAATACAATGCACGTGAAACGGTTCCACGCCCGTAGAGACCGCAGTCACCCTGCCTGATGGCGAGGGTGATTGTCTGCTCATTCACCATACAGCATCTATTCAGAAATGTAGGGCAAGTACAGAACAGAGAACACGCAGCATTGTGGGACAGTTGGTTTTGTTAAGTCCTTCAGAGTGACACGGGGGGTTGAGAGAGGGGACAGATGGGTCGGACAGACAGACCACAACGTAGAAATTAAGAGGGAGAGAGAGAGAGAGAGAGAGAGAGAGAGAGAGATCAAGCCTCCAGGACTCTCCCAGCTTCAGAAAAGCTGCCGACTGCAGGCCTTCAGGGTATAACACAGTGGGAGAGATTTGAAGATGAAAGATCAAGAAAGAGACTTGGACGAAAAAGCCGCGATGGAACTGCGGGAGAGAAGAGGAGGAGAGTCGACACACATACATACACACAGACATCCAGAATGACAGAAACAGAGCAGGAGCGAAAGAGTATGCAGTGAGAGCAAAAGGAAGACTCAGAGAGCAGGCCCGGATGTAATATTTCCCAATTGGGGGGCAGGTGAAAATGCTATGGGCAAAAAGATGCTGCCTACAAATGCGTGTCACCTAGCAGTGATAGACACCAACCAATGGAACAGAAGCAGTAACTTTGGCTCTGCTGTGCGTCTCCTTTCGGGACTGCCCAAAGCCTCGGAAGTATTTCAAATAGCTGCAATAAAGTGCGTCCAAAGGACGCAGTTTGCACACTGGTATGCCCAGGGCTTCAGAGAGTTTTCTGTTTTGAATGATGAAATGGTGTTGATTTAGTGGTGCCACAATTTTAGTTAGTTAGTAGCAGTAGTAGTGTTTCAGATCATTTTGATTGGAAGAACTTTAATTTGAAATATGTTTGAAATTCGGGTTGTTTGCATGCCATCATGTTTGGTGGGGCCGTCAGGGCATTTAGCCCCCCCCCCCATGCCCATGCCTAGATCCGGCCCTGGCATGCACGCTTTCGAGGGTGACAGCAAGAAAAAAAAAGTTTTTGCAATACAAGTTGAACTGTCGTTGTGAATGAACCACATAATTCCTGCCAGCATTAGCACTTTCTAAGAATGAGGCAGGGAGCTGTGCCTAAGCTCAAATCCCTGCCACTTATGCACTACGGCCACTTGACTTCAGAACAGCTCTGGGGGGTGGCCCCAGCAGCAGCACTATTCTATACGACTCAAGTGTGTGTTTCAACTGCAAGAAATGCATCCACAAATGTTCTATTGATTGTTCTATCAATACTATTGACTGTCACCACTGACATTCGGAGTGCAAGTCATTTGCTGCTACTCGGTGCGCCCAATTATTACAAACAGGCACAGTTCCTGCTTGAACCGCAAACAAGCACGAATGTAAGTTAGTTTAGACATAAAACAATAAATAATGATCCCATATGGGAAATGAGCCCTTCTCAAAACCCCACCCTTTGGGGCGGAGTTTAATCACTGTCCAATGACAGTCCAAATAGTTTAACAACTGTTGCTATGCAGGTCAAGCTTTCCTAGTCAAGCTTTACTCTACTAACATGACTATTGGACAAGGGCGGATTGGGGAGGGAATTAGTGAAGGGCTAATTGTATGTCATATTTGCAAACTCTTGAAAGTGGCACATTTCATACAATCCACTTCACAAATAATACTATATTCTGTTTTGAATAAGTCTTTAATGATATACTGTATGTTTCATATATTATACTGTGTATCTTTCACAGTACAAAAACTACTGTGGATCCTATATTCACTTTATTCTCTTATATGAGGATTGTATGAACGGTGCCACTCAAGAGTTCGCATGCATGTATGACAAATGTTCCATGTGGGATATGAAACAAATGACATGACATATCAACATTGTCATATTGCTTGGAAGGAGAATGAAAAACACCTTTGTGAAATGAGAAATGACAGAGTTACCATGTTGGGGTCCCTGGAGGGTCCGGGTGTCCCGTGGATACCTAGAGTTCCAGGAACACACTTGGTCCCGGTGTGTCGCCTCGTGGCCCCGAAACTGTCGAGGAATCACAGAGTTGCAGTGTGTCAGCTTTTCGTTCTGAAAAGGATGCACGGACAGACACAGATACAAAGAGACATACCGTACATACACACACACATTGCTACATAATGGACCACCACTCAAAAACTAGACCAGGGGTTTTCAACAGGTGGTCCGAGGACCACCAGTGGTCCCTGAGAGAATCCACGTGGTCCCCAGCTAAATAATGGGCAGTTGGTAAACAAATGGAGCCTTATAGATCTGCAACTCTTGAGAGTATTAAAATAAGGTCCATTTGGTCCATAGGGTCCAAATGGAGCCTTATCCATTTAGTTCCATTTCACCCTCTCAAGAGTTAAATTATATTTAAATTTCTTAATTACTTAATTTTCAAGAATATACACAATTAAAAAATGTAGAATAATAAACCTTTAGGTAAGCCCCGCCCTCTTGTCCACCCTAGGACACTTTCTCATTCATTCCAATGTAAATATCATGGACTTTACACAATAAATACTGGTTCATTTTTGGAAGGAGACCTTCCAAATCTCTTCCAAATCCATCAACAAGGCCTGCTGTATGCAGTAGAAAGTGTGTGTGTGTGTGTGTGTGTGTGTGTGTGTGTGTGTGTGTGTGTGTGTGTGTGTGTGTGTGTGTGTGTGTGTGTGTGTGTGTGTGTGTGTGTGTGTGTGTGTGTGGACATTTACTTTTTAAAACAAAGGACAGCTACCATCTCAGTTTGGGGAGGGGCTTACCTAAAGGTCTATTGTTATTTTGACCAACTTTTTGCCAGATATTTTTCCTAAATTGTGGACAAAAACTTGAAAGTTTGCTTTTGGGTCCGAGGGACTAAACTCAACATCAAATGGTGTTCCGTGGCTAAAATGCTGGGTCGCCTGAGTGAGGGGTATGATGTTGCGAGACCCGAAACCCCGATGACCTTGGGATACATCACTGAGGATACGTCCCAGTTGCATCCATGCGATGTATCTTTAAACCTTTAGTTTCTATTTATAGTGGCTCATAGGAATAGACTATGTGACAACCAGGGAAAGACTTGGTGACCACCGGAGAGACGGGTGACAGCCGGAATGTAGACGGCACCCGGGTGAGCAGTATGGGTTAGCGCCCCAGCCTGTGTCCTCCGTGAGGAGGAAGCCCAACAACCCTTGGTGAGGCCGTTAGGAGGGCCATTGTGATTCACTGCTCCTGAATGAATTGCCGGTGCTGGGAGTCTGGTGCAACGCACAGGTCCTGTGCCAACCTGGTGAGAGCAGGAGCAGACCTGGTGAGACGTAGGAGGGGTCTGGACAGGAGTCAACCCACAGAGCCTAGTCCTTCCATGTACCAGAGTATGGTGTCTCCCAGTACCGGCGGAATAGTTCTGGAGCAGTGGATTGTATGGCCTTGGGTCTTTCCCTAGTGGACTGACCGAGAGTAGCTACTGGGACGTAAGTCGGGACTTGATCAACCCCGGCTGGGTCGCCTGAGTGAGGGGTATGATGTTGCGAGACCCGAAACCCCGATGACCTTGGGATACATCACTGAGGATACGTCCCAGTTGCATCCATGCGATGTATCTTTAAACAATAAATAGTGGGCCCTGGTATGAAAAGGGTTGAAAACCACTGAACTAGACCTATCCAATAAGGTGCAATAAAAACCCACACACATCAGCTGATTTGAATCATGTTCAACCAGAGAGGGGGAAGCTAATTAGTATCTGTATGGTATGTGATCCAAGTCGCTGCCTCAAGTCACAATGTGACACTTTTGTGTACTGAACGTGTTTTGGTGTTTTTAAGCTGTTGAAAAATAGCAGATCTACAAGCTCATATCGCGCCACCGAGTGGCGCGATATGAGCTTGTAGTTCTGCTATTTTTGGAAAAAATTGTGAAAAGCATCAGAAACTAGAATCTGATCAGGACAGGATCAGGTTAAGATCCTCCAACGGCCCTGTGGGTGGTCCCTGACCCGCATGCTGTGAACTGCTGGATAAGCAATACAAGGTCAAACCCTCAGAGTGGATTCACACTGCGAGTGTTCTTTACACCCCTGAGAGTTAAACACTCGCTGAGGATTTGACTGTGTGTAAGTTCCGTCTCACGATGACAAGGCAGAGCAACGTCCTCCTTCACGTGATCCTCCGACTTAATGAATCCCTATTAGTGAGGTCATCTAGCATGCCACACACACATGCACGCACGCACGCACGCATACACGCACACACGCACACACGCACACACACACACACACACACACACACACACACACACACACACACACACACACACTAGTAGTGTCAACTCACTGTTCTATATCACACTTCTAGTAATACTACACACACACACACACACACACACACACACACACACACACACACACACACACACACACACACACACACACACACACACACGCACACACACACACACACACGCACACACACACGCACACACACACACACACACACACACACACACACACACACACACACACATAGTCGTGCCAACTCACTGTTCTATTATCAGAAATACTACATACACATGCACATGTTCAGCCACAAATGCACAGGATACTTTCAGAATGTGTTTCAAGACAGAGACAAATTGCATTCAGTTGTACAAATCACTGTTTTAAACCCATAGCCTAGATAAAGCCAGACTGAATCAGTTGTTGTTTGGAGTGGCCAATCAGGACACAGTATGCAAGCATATTTGAATACTCCTGATTGGCCATCCCAATTTTGTGGAGTAGAAAATATGTGTAGAACTGAGCTATTCCAGAACAACCTGCTGGCAGGCATTTTTTTTTGCCAACTGTTGATTCGGTCTGGCTTTAGCCAGGCTGGTAAACCCACACAATCAAACGGTCATAAATAGCTGTGTATGTGGGTGTGTGTGTGTGCGCGCGCGCGCACACGTGCGTGCATGTGTGTGTGCGTCCGTGTGTGCTTGTTGTAACAGCATTTACACTGTTGTTAAGTCTGTTTATTTCCCTTTTAAATAGACCTTTTCAAATGGATTTGTGAGATGAGCAGCACAGCTGGTTGCACCCACGAAAACTCTCTGCCAATGCCAAACAGCTTATTATTATGCTGTAGGCCTATTACATGTACCCACCAGCTCAGTGGAGTTGTGGTTAGAGCACTGTCCACACTGAAACTGGGAGGTTCGGAGTTCGATTCCCGGATCATACCCAATGCCTCCCTGCTTGGCACTCATCATCAAGGCTTAGGGGTAAGTCCCTGTGACATACTAGAGTCATGTCCTGGGGGGTGTACTTGTACATGCAAGTGGTCTCACACTACAGAAACAGCCCTATGTGTCTCATGGGCTTGGCTGGACCTGATGGATGGCTTACCCAGAGCCTTACAGTAGGAAGAGTTGTGTCATCACTGGGGTACAGGCTCAGACAGGAAGTAGCTTCCATTAGACCATATGAGTGAACGGAGTTGTCAGAATGGCGCTGTACTTACCTGCCTCGAAATCCTGTCAGTAAATTACCAGCCAGTATAGACCAACCACGGTCGGACGCCATCGCGGCTTACCGATACTTTGACTCCAACAGGGAAACTGAAGACAACTCAGCTGCCCTATAGAGGGAGTGAAAACATACTGTATGTGTAAAAACAGTGCGACAAGATTGGTCGGGTTACAAACTTACATTTCACGCATAAAAACCTCTCTCACTTTCAAGAGCCTACACAATTAGAGAATGTAAAAGAATTGTTATTTTGACCAACCCTTTGCCAGTTCTCTTTCCTAATTGTGTGTGAGAAACTAAACTCAACATCAAATGGTGGTCCTCCGTGGCTAAAATGCAGAATAAATAGTGGGCCCTGTTTTGAGAATGGTTGAAAACAACTGATTTAGAATATAAGCAACTAAATATGAAACATATGAGACACAATGTGATTCATCTACACAAGGGCCCCTTGCTTTAGTCAGGTAGGTGGCTTGAGGACACACCTGTGTGCCCACACGGGAAAAAAACCCTCAATGGAGTTTTCTGTGTTAAGTTCCCTCAAGATACACCTGCACATCCACTCCAGAGGAAAACCCTTCTGTTGTACACATTGCAGAAAGGTCTTTACAGTATGTTTAAACAGCGGGGCGATAGACAAACCATGTTTCCGGAAGTTTGTTATTTATCGATGCAGCCTGGCGAATACTGGCGATAGCAGGTGTTGGTTGGCGATGGTCGAAAAGTACCTGGAGCAACGTCTGCCAAAAAGATAAATATCATGAATCCTTTCGGGCAATAGCAGGTGATTTAGGCCATAACCAATGAAATTCAAGCGATCTCCGGTCGTACTGTTACTGTGCCAAGCTCCCTCAAGAGACACTGGCTTATCCACGGAGGAGAAACACCATTCAACTGCAGACAGTACTAAGAGTGTCAGTGAGATAGGTGACCTCAAGAAACAGCAGCTTATCAGGGCCATGCCTATGTTCCCTCAGCTCTATGGTTGTTTTTACCAAAAGGAGGCCCATTGCTAATTTTTCAAAAACTATGCATGAACTTTTGCCCATGAAGTTCTTCAGGATGCCTGACATCCCTGACAAACCAACCCCACACACACTTTCAGGATGGCTTTCATAATAATGGCTCACTGCATCATCTAGTTTAGTAGAAGAGTTGCAACATTTACAGGCAGAAACTCAAGTGCTCAAGCACTGTCCATGCAGCCTTGACAAACTGGGACAGAATGGAGTTAGAAATACATTGCTTTAAGCATGTGTGTAGAATGACAATGAAGGAATAAAAGAATGAACTAGATCAGCACTCGGTAGAGAGCATACTTGCGCTTTGCGCACAAGTGGGCCATGGCCTACTTGTGCATGAGCGGAGCGAGCTAAAATGATGACGTAAGTCACCATTACGTCATCACCTAAACCGGCCAATCAGGATGTTCCGATGACGACCACCAACTGACGACCGTGCACCGATTGCTTAACTTGCGCCCCGCTGCGCTCACACAACTAATGAATGAATGAACTAGTGGCCAAGTCAAGTGATCTGAAAGCAGCCGGCGCCTCCTCGAGGTACTCCTATTAGCCAGGTTAAGTGATTACATAATGGTGATGTAAGTAAGAGAATTTTATAGCTATTTGAGTATTAGCTCGCTCCACTCACACACAAGTAGGCCATGGCCTAACTTTACAATACTGCTCACCTTGTTCGTTTCCAGACATTTAGAGGTGAAAGGAATTCCTTTGTGCCAAATCTGGGTTGCAGATGGTTAGTTGCACTCCCTCTTGTGTTGTGGGAGTGGACTTGACATTAAGGAAGTAGTGGATTTTGGATAATAGGCCCTAGATGGGTATTTTGATAGTGTATCGAATCTTGTGCACCAGATTCGATACACCGTCATCAACCCTAAGCCAACTCAGACTGTCAAACTGGGCAGGAGTCCCTGAGTCTACTTGCCTACTTCCGGGCCAAGACTTTGTTGTCCCCATTCCGCCATTATACCCGGACGGACCCATGGAAGTGAATAGAGTTGTCAGAACTCTGTCTATACTGTCCCTATGGCTCTGCATACAGATATGACTGTCTGTTACTGTACCTTGTCGACGGGGGGTGCCAAAAGCTGCAGGCAACAGTCACGCGGGTCAATGCACACCTACATAACTTCATAAGTTGTGTACGATACATCTTATATGTTGCTAGGGAGGTCTACTAGGATGCCTACAGTCTAGACATAATTCTATGTTTACACAGATAAAATCTTTAAAGTAAACATATAATTAGAAAGGCATTATAAGACAGACATGTTAGCTCGTGTCTGGCAGCGCCGTTAGCTCACAACAGTGTTGTATTCAAGCCTGCTGGACTAGATTTTCAAAACTGCAATACTGAGAACTGTCAGCAGGTGGGGCTGGAGCCTTAGTTAAAAGGTCAGGATTCCCTCTAAACACTCTAGATAGATTCTGAAAGTTGGATTTCTTGGGTGAAAAACAACACAGTATGAATGATCATGAATTATCATGGTTTCAGATAGATCTGATGGTTAATGGTGGTGATAAATCAAGGGTTCCAGGTTCCATGTTTAATCTGGGTAAAAGTAGTGACCAGTGGGGAAAGCATTAAAATGTTTTTGAATGCTTATATAAGTATAATAAAACTAACTGAAAGGATCAACTTAAAGTATCAGCCTATGGCTGATACTTTCTATGGCCCATAGGAAGTAGTAAAGTACCCAATATCACTAGAATATGTATACAAAACCTTTGGAGATTTCAGAGCTACAAGCTCGCAATGCATCACATCAAACGTATTGTAAGCTTGTAGATACTTTCAAATGGCCAGTGTGTTTAGGCTTGACGGTTAATGTGGGTTATGTTTTGTAATAATACAAACGTAAATGAAAATGTACAAATTAGTAACTAAGTTTTCATATAGTTATAGTTTTCATATAGTTCTATAGCCTATCTGGCATGCACCTGACCCGCTAGGCCAGAGGGCACACCTAGATATAGTATTTTGACTGGAATAAGTGTCTTATTTGTGTCATTTTTCACTTGTTTGTTTAAAGGAGGTGTACACAGCTACTAAATCGTGTCATGATGAATTAACATGTGTGGGAATTGACATTGAATTGAGTTAGCAGATTAGGTCTACACCCTAACATACTGCATATTCATATTCACGTCTGATACTTAAGTTGTACAAACCAAGGCTCTTTAAAGCTCTCTTAAACTTTAATTATATATTAAATTAAATGAATATACAAATATAATAGGTTCCGTTGTCCACGGTGGACTAACACACTCGCACAGGATACAGTAAATCCCAGGATTGAGGCAAAAGCCAGCCTTTGGGCATCACCGATCCTCTGTGATGATGTGGATGCTGAGTAACTTACTACTACTGTACTCTGAACAGCAGACCCATTGATGCATGGAGCCTGCAGCCTCTCTCCTTGCTGTATAGTCTGTGATCAGCTCCTGAGGAGGAATAGGGTATTCCAAGAAAAAAATATATTATGCACACACATTTGTCACTGGCACCACAGGACGAGGTTAAGTAAAAAGCGTAAAAGAAAGCCATCACAACAGCTTTTAGCTCCACAAGCAAAATACACCAAAGACATACCCAAGGGCGTGCTTGCCATGCATTTTGCACAGTAGAAAATGTCTTCAAGCTCATTGTTATCAGTGACCAGGCCTGTCAACAATTTGGAGTGGTGTGTGATACAACCATTTTGATTGAGGTTGCCCAATTTGACACACACCATTTGATTTTAATTAAATGTTACAGCATTTTCGTTACAGGAAATGGTCTTATATGGTCTGTTATTGCGGCCAGAATTCCTTTACAATGTGTGTACATACCATAACTGTACCATAGTACATCATTCCAAGCCCTGATTTGTGTAGTCCTGCACAAACAGGTTTGACACAAGGCATTAAGAAGCACCAGTATCTTTTACCATAGCCTCCCTATAAGCACATCCATCCAATGCACTTGCACCTGTTCATGTGCACAAGGCCAAATCAATGTCATCACAAATCATCACAAACACCTCCTGTATATTGTGAGGTAGGATCATACCTCCCAGTGGACATGTGCGCTCCACTGATCTCCACTGGCCCTTTCTAGTTTCAGTGTGGGTCAAGGAGTCTTCTCACGCTCCGCTGATGAATCGGACCCATTTCACACATCTTCAATCATTTACTTGCTTCAGTACAGCGATTATTATTATTATAGAATCACAGGGATAATGAATGAGCACTTTGGCTCAGACCAGTTGGTTGCCTACTTGTAGGTATAAAAGAAGATTCTTCATCTTAGATGGACTTTGAATTTTCATGTCCATTCTAGAACAGATTAAGAAAAAAAAAATCACACCACTCCCGGAACCTCCAGACGCACAAGTTCCCACAAGTTACACACCAGACCCCACAATGCTATTTCATGCTTACATAGACAGACACAGTTGAAAAGTAACTTAATTACATTCTTGACACTGTGACAGATTATCTGACAAGCTAATCTCGCTCCCATTAGGCTCAATAGTAACAAAATAATTTATAGAAAATCCTCTGTTGTGAATTTGTGCAAATGAATGATATCCAAAGACAGCTTAAGGTGTCTACTTTAAGGGAAAAAAATAAAATGTTTCAGTTTTTTTTAATACATTTGACAAAGCAGCTTGTATTTCCAGGGCTCATTCAGAGATAAATGTTATTATAGTTGTAAAGTGTGAGGTGTTTTCTGGGTTTTGTAGTGCAATCACCACTTAAAGGACTTCATGAGGTGGTGTTTAGTGAGTTAATGCATGAGCTTGTTAATAAAACAAAGCCTAAAATGACTAAGTGATAAGCAGACAAAGGAATAATCAATCACTCCAAAAGTCGTGGTAAATCTGTTAGGGAATTAACATTTTGAGTAATATTACATTTATTTGTATATAAAAAAATGAACTAATAACTACAGTATTTGTGTTTAAATATAATGGTAGACCAGGTTGGGATGGAGTTGTTGTGCAGAGGGTCATGATCCAGTCTAGATCTACACTGTAGACTGACTGGAACAGATAAAGAAACAACGCCCACTTGTCTGAAGGTGGAATTCTAAAGAGCCAGCCGTCCAGAACAAACTAGTGTGATATTTGGGGACAAAAGGTGGGGGTGAGTTACGTGGTAGGGTAGGGACTCGGGAGTAACATGTAAAGTAATACTTTTCTTTTTATGCTTCTGTGTAACCTTTTCAACAGTGGTAATAGGACACTAAACATGGATTCATATCCATGTGTCTGTAATGCCAGCAGCACTCACCACTGTGACAGGAGGAAGTGTAATAGTTGTGAACGTGAATAGGCTGTGTTGCCAAAGAGGACAGCCATGAATCTGATACATCCATCACAGACTTCGCATCACAGAACAGCTCTGTAAGTGAATAGGAGAGAGAAGATGAACACAAGACACATGATACCACTGACACCATGAAAACCTCCATGATTCACACTTTAGTCTCATAGTTGACACTTTTGAACATGAAGGCAATTTAAAAGTGTAATTTTACCCATTCTGAGTGCATACAAATGTGCAGTCCTATGGACCCTATCGGGTCCATTTGGATCCATTTGTACACTCTAAAAAAAAAGTTCTAGAAGAAAAATCGTTAACATGGTGAAACACTTGATGACGTCATCAAGTTGTGTTTCACCATTTTAATGATTCCTCCATTCTAGGAAACACAGAATGGGGGGAACTTTTCATCATGTCCACACAACATCTCTAAAGGTGTATTAATGACATAGTAAAATGTTGAAAATGGGTGGAACTCCCCTTCAATTACCAGGAGCTGCCTTTGCCAGTTCCTGGAATGATTTGATTATTTTGTGTTGACTTAGCAAAGATCTAATAATAATGGATAACACTTTCATAGCATATTTCGATGCATACCATACATGGGAGGTGAAGTGTTGAACAGTCAATGCCACCGTCCACGCTTTTCACGCCAATGGTGGCAAGCTGGACGACCCGCTCCACTTCCTGAGCAACAGCAATGCCGATTTCTACTATGGTCAAATGTCTGCATTGAAAAAAACAAAACAAAAAAAAACGAATGTGGGCTTAGTTGGCAGGTTCTACTCGTAAACCCAGCAGCATCCACTGTTGGTGGTGTACTGTAGCACAATGAACCCAGCCATTCTTTCATTCGGTCCAAACGAGGACAACTGTTGTTGTAAGTGAGATTGACTAGTGGTTTTCATGTCTTATCACAAATTATTCATGTGAAGTGTCTGCCCAACGTCAACATCTTCTGCACCAGCAATATAATGCCAGCAGATAAACTCTGACACACTTGCTGCTAGATGTGAGAAATAACCAGTCAGAGTGACAGCACACTCCTTTCAATTCTCAATAAATTAACATGTATGAGTGAATCACTAAAAGAGCAAGGAGACAACACAGTGAAATGAAACAGGAGAACTAGGTCAATTTTTACCTGTTTTTTGTTTCTTTAATGAACCCTGATTACACTTTTAATTACAAATGAAAGATGAAAAGATAAGGAGAGAAACAGAAGTACAGATGCTTCCCCCTATACATGACGAGCACCAATCTCTCTCTCTCTGTCTCACCAGTGACCGCTTGCTAGCAAGGACCCAGAGGAGATCTAAGGAGACGGTGAACATTTTTCAAATAATACAACGGTTAAACAATACAATATAATGCATTTTTTTCTCTTTTTCTTTACATAAATCCCACCCCTCAAATGGAAAAAAAAATATATATACACGAGATCCAAGAAAAATAATACAAATGAGAACAAAGTTTTTTCTTTCAATAACAATGTGATGGGGGTTATATGGACCCCCTCCCCCCCTCTTCTTTTCTCCATGGTAACAAGGTTACCGGGTTAATAGGCTTCTTGTGAAGTGATGTAGCAAAGCTAACTTATATGACAGGGAGAGAGACAAAACTAATTCATAACAACCAGATGATAATGGAGAAGAGGTGGGCCCTGGGCAAGGGGGAACAAAATTCATTAAAAAAAAGTTCATGTTAAAAGAATAATTACAATAGCAACAACAGTAATACATATTGGAAAATATATAAGAAAATTATAAAATAAAAACAGCAATGATGAGACTGAGGGAAGTAAATATATCAACATGTTGGGAAAAGGTTTAAGTGTTTTCTATTAGTCTTCAATAGAGCCAGCGTGCATCGCTTGTCCAAAAATCGGTCATATTTGACAAGCCACCGTTTGAATGAGGCGCACGGCAGGGCAGGCTTGGCGGTTTGTTATGGGGTGAGACCTTAGTCCAATTGTTTTTGACAGGGATTTTCTCCCTTGTGTCACAGATGGGTGAGGCTTTTGGCCAAAGACAATTTAAAAAAAAGTTTCAGTTACAGAACAGTACTCTCTCTGTTACAGAAATGACAAATACTTCTTTGTGATTGTCTAAACTTTCATCACTGTTGCTGGTGTATGTGCAAACCAAACCCACCTGGGACCCAAGATAAGAAAAAAAAAAAAAAAAAAAAACAGATGCTGGGGAACGGAATTGGTTATCCTGGCATCTTGAGCAGGGAAAGCTCTACTCAATCAGAAGGAATAAAATAAAATTCAACCGGATTTCAGTTCAATACTCAGTATAGAGAGCCTGAAGAAATTATACATGTATATTTATCTTAAAGAGCACTTTAATGCCCACTGAAAACCGATTGCACACATGGAAATTTAAGCTTTCTCCAAATACTCTGGATTATCAGCTGATAATATCTAGATCTGCTTAGGACCATTCTTCTCTGAGTTGTGTTCACTGGCTTTGTGTGTATATATATTATGTTAAAGAAGGGGGTTTCCGCACACGCAACCAGTTGACTACATCACTTGACTGGGAAACCCCACTCTCCACTCCTTTCTGAGGCTGTGTGATGTCATTTCCTGTGTGTACGTGTGGTTTCTATGGTTACGCCCGTCTACACAAGAGACAAGCAGGGGGGTGGCTGACGTCGTATGTGTGAAGTCATGTTCCTTAACTCCAGCCGCAGAGTGAAACCTCACTCCCTAACCATATAGCATGTCAGTGCGATTTTTTTCTGTGCTTTTTGTCTGTACACATTATGGGCAGGTCCTCTCTTCAGACCAATCCCCACGAACACACACAAAGTCCAACAAAGCTGCTTGATGGAACAGTCAGTCCCAAGCTTGAAAAGTAAACTCCACCCATGTCCTCGACAGTAGTCCTAAGAGCCTCCAAAGTCACCCTGCTTTTCCTCTCTCCTTCTCTCCCCCATTGAGGGGAAGAGGTTGTGACACACACAGATGGACACCTGCTTAATGTCTGTGTGTGCAGTCCATCTACACAGCCTGGGGCGTTCCAGGAACAACAAGTCCATTACCAGGTCCCCCATTATGAGCTCAAAGCCTCAGTTCTCTGTCTTTTCATACAGAGCCTAGTGGGAATAGCTTGTGCAAACATTTCTTAGCATTTTTGTAACTACTTGGGAGGCCCAGGTGGGTGGGTGGGTGAGGAGGGTAGTGAAGAAAAGTGACGACGCGTTTGAGCGCCGAGAATGTTTGTGGGGGGGCGGGGGGTGGGGGAGGGTCGGTAGGTAGGGAGAAACCACAGTAAAGGTATGCAAATGTAAATTCTGCATGCTTTCCTGCGGCTAAGCTTTGCCTACCTGACACTATGGGAATAGCACTGATGTGGTTCGGACCCCAAACCCACATGGTTTATGCCGCAGTGTAAGTAAAAACAAAAATAATATATGAAAACGTTATTTTGTACATAATACTCAACCCACATTTGGTTACATGTTTGCAGAGTACACTGTCAATCATTTGTCCTGAACTCGCCCCGTCGTCCTCCTTCCCCTGAATACACACAATACCTGTATTATTATTATATTATACAACAAAAAAATAAACTACATATCTGATTTTGGTGGCTGGGAGAAGGCAGAGGCTGCATCATACTGATAATATATGCCCGATAAGAATATATATATATTTTAACCATTAAAAATAGTAGGCTTCTCCTGATTTGTATCAAATTACTGTACTGAAATATAACATTTGTTTTCATATATATTTCAATAAAATATATGTATTCTTTACTTGTATGTCTCTCTTTTATATAAAAAAAAAAGAAGGCAAGTTGGTACAGTCAGTGTGTGCGTCTGTCTGCATTGCTAAAACCTTAGCTTGGTGGGAGTAGGTAGTCGCTCTTAAAAAGGCACAATCTTATATGGAATTCTTTGTTCATTGAAAAAGGGGGCAATATTTTGACCTGTTTTCTTACTCGCGCTGATAAAATGGTCTTGTGGTTTTAAACATCTCACTCGAAGGTTCTCCTGAGTTAGCCTTGAGGCTCCACATTCATATCATGGTTCCTGCTCTACCGCAGACAAATCATCTCAGAATGGTCGAGTCCCTGTCCTCATAACATCATACAAACATGTTAGATTACGGCTATCATCTCAACCACAACAGATAAAGAAAATGATTAAAAAAAAACCTTAGATCACGGCAAATGCCCTTTAAAAAAAGAAAAGAAATCAGCATTCAAAAATACTGTCCACGTTCCTTAAGAGGCACTCGTGTCCTTAGATGGAAGGGATACAAGTCTGTATAACAGAGGTGAGTGTATGCAAGAGCGCACTGTCAGTCCCATCAGCCCTGCTGTTCCAAAGCCTGTACAGAGTCTCCGATAACAAAGAGAGCGGTGTACTCTGTCTACGTTCCTCTCAAGGACCTGATGTTTCACATCAAACTTTTGGGTCCACAGTTTTAAAAACGTTGTCCATTACCTACAGGCTCTTCACCTTGATCAGAGTTCTTGACTTCCTAAAAGACGACTTTGTGCCATGGCGGAAAAAGAGACAAATGAAGTCTGAAAAGATTCCAGCGGCTCAACTGTTCCATCAAATATATTAAGGCCTGACCGATATCTTTTTCAAGGGTTTGGTTCAAGTGTACATTGGGATCGCTCTATATGGCCACGCTCGTGCTGCACCGTGGCAAAGTGTGGCAATCGCTAACGGGGACAGAGCAGTATGGGCCACAGGGCATCAAAGAAGCGATGACCGTTGCAAATCCCTCATTTGCGATGCTATCTCGACTCCTGAGTCTGTTCGATTCATGCACATCTGCAAGGCGCTGTACAGCATATATAGGTCAGTCAGAATTGTACACCGTGGGTTATGGGGCAGAGGAAAAGGATTATCAAGAATGCCTAGTTGAGAGCTCCCTCCGTCAACCTCAAAATAGTCTCATAAGTTGTTCACTCAAAGGCCAGAAGCAAGGAGTTCCTTTTTAGATTCACACCTCAGTCCACAAGATCGGTTTGTCCAAGGTTCCACTTTGATCATTCAACTTGTAAACGACTGGTGGTGGTTGAAAACAACAAAGTAACATTAAGTTATGTTTATGTGTATTGTGTCTGAGTGCGTGTGTGTGGTGGTTGGGGGATGGGGGTACATCACTATGGGGGTACATCACTGCGAACACTTCCGATTATAGTGCCCAAAGGCACCCCTGACAGACTACCTTCTGTGGAATGACTGGCACTAAGAGGGCTAAGATACATTGGAAAGGCAGTGGGCAGTGTCTAAGGGCCGTAGACACGAAGGGATTAAACATAAGTCAGTAAATAGGCTAGGTATGGTTAACTTAGTGTTTAAATCTGAATCTGCAGCCATTCTATTCTGCCTGCTGTGTTGAAGTTGAATAAGGTGGGTTAAAAAGAAACAAAAAGGCAATATGTCTCAACCCCTCAAGATGTGGGGCTACATAGGCACTTTGTTTTTCTCTAAAACTCTTTGTGTGCGTGCATGTGTGTTTAAGAGAGTGCGTTCGAGAACAGATCCAAAGCTGTGTGTGTTTGTATGCAAGTAGAGAACCCTGGTGGTGTGTGTGTCTGTCTCAGCACCCTGTGTTTTCCAGAGAGAGTTGTGCCGTAGCTCTCTGCAGCTCGGAGCTGGCTCTGCGCTGGGTGGGTGGAGGCGGCAACACCACCCCTAAGGTGAGCGCTCCCGCTCTCCCTCCATTCTCCACCTCTCCTCGCCTCCTCTCAATGCCCTCTTCCTCCTCCTGCTTCTCCGCCCGGACCTTCTTGTCCTCCGCCTCGTCCCTCTCTCCGTCGCCGGCCTCCATCTTTTGGTCTTCGCTCCAGCGGCGTTTGAAGCGCAGCTTGAGCGGGATGCAGCGGGTGCCGCCGGGGCTGATGGGAGACGACGACGACCCCGGGCCCCCAGGGCTGGGCTCGCTCTTTAGGCCGGCAAGAGGGAAGGCCGGGACGCCACCCAGGGGCGGGGTGGCGGGGGTCTTGAACACGTCCTCGTCCTCCTCCAGGAGCTCCTCTGAGTGGACGTGAGGAGGTTGCCGCAGTGGGAGAGCAGGGTGGGGTTGGTGAGGAGAAGGCGGTGCAGCACCGTTGCTCTGGTGGTGGTGGTATGGGTGATGGTGGTGGGGGTGGAGGCGGCGGTGGTGGGGGTGGAGGTGGTGAGAGGCCGGGGTGAAGACGTCGCCTTCGTCGTCCTCGTCGTTGTCGTGGTGATGGAGGTCCTCCTCCTCGCTGATGTCCGTCACCTCCACCTCCTCCTCCGACTCGATGTCGGAGATCGGCTCCACCTGGGGGTCACATCCAAGCATTTAGAAAATAAAAATCGGCTCCATTTAAGCATTTGTTTAAAACATTATTGACATAGACTGCATTGCAACTGATTTACAATGTCTCCATCTTCCATTGGTCTTACCTTGATCTTAGGAGGTCCCACGGCAGAGTTAGAGATCAGGCCTGAGCCGGAGTAGGCCGAGGACTGGCTGGAGGAAGTGGAGGAGCCTAGAGAAGCAGCCAATGAGCTGCCTCCGTCCCTCTGCTTGCGGCCCAGGGGCGGCGGCTGCAGCTTGAACTTGAACGGTGACGGGTGCTGCTGCTGCTGCGCTAGCTCCTCCCCTCCTGGCTGTTGGCTCAGCGAATGGGAGAGCGGCAGGGGCGGGCCGTGGAGGTGATGGGCGGCCGGCGGCTTCTCGGGTGCGGGGCGGTGGGGCTGCGGGACGACGATGTTGGGGTAGTGGAAGAAGGCACGGGGGCTGAGGTGGTAGTTGTAGACGGACTGGGTGTGCGCCTGCAGGTAGCGCTTCATGTCCTCCTGGTTGAAGGAGAAGTGGGAGCCCAGCATGGGGGAGGAGAGGGACGGGGACGGGGTGTAGGGCAGGTGGGAGGTGGGGGTCATGGAGAGGGCCGGGGACAGGTTGGGCGCGAGGAGGCCGCCGGGGCCCGGCAGCGGGGAGACCGGGAACGGGGACAGCGGCTCGCCGTGGACCCTGGGTGCCGGCCGGGGCAGGTTGGGGGGCGCCCCGCCTCCGTAGACCCTGAACAGAGAGTCGTGGGTGAGGCGGGGGTGGAGCAGGCTCCGGTAGGCCCGCTCGGCGGCGCCGCCTCGCTCGTCGGCGGCCACCGCCGCTGCCTCCTCCAGCTCCGAGTTGGTGGAGGTGCCGTCGCTGCAGTCGCTGACCGAGCCGCGGGCCATGCGGCGGGCCACGCTGCTGAACATGCCCGGGCTGCGCAGGTCCTCGTTGGGGGACAGCACCTCGGACGGAGTGGACGGCGGGAAGCGGAAGTGGGTGCCTCCGCTGGGCACCGGAGGGGCGCTCTGGGGGACGCCACGACCTGGAAGACCGAGAGAAAGACATGAGTTTATGGGGCCAAGGAGGGTTTGGGACACGGCAGAAGAAAATTTTAGGTGAAGGTGCAAGTGTATGTGTGTGTGTGTGTGTGCGAGTGTGAGTCCGCCTGTGCACCAACTGATAATGTGTCACATAATCAACAGTAACCTGAGGGTCACGGACGTACAGAAAAAAAAAAAAAAAAAACGGCCCTGGGACACACTAAAGCCTCATTTATTCATGTTTGCCGTAGTTCTGCTCTCCAGGCCTGTAGCAAGTGAAGGGGAGACAAGCTAATGGCAGGTTTGTCTGTTTGCATCTATTCGCATTAACTCCAGATAGCATGACCCTTCGTACAAGCCCCTAGTACAACACTCGGGGAACGGTAGACAACGTTATACTGTATCGGCAATGATCATTTACAGAGCCATGAAAATGGTACATTTTCTAACATCTGTTTGTAGTACGAAGTTTCCCCAAAACAATTCACCCATCCTTCATCACCATCTAATCACTCACTCACGATCTTGGGATCGACAACAAGTTGGCGCTGGCGGGTGAAGCGTAAAGAGGGGTACCAAAAATATTAAGGTTGCGCTCAAACAAGAAGCATGCAGTCAATGTCTAGTTGACAGCACTTTAGAGATGGACAAGATATCATTAAACGGTCTTAATCTAACGGTCGTTGGCGTAAAATGAAATCAGCAAAAGTCTATTTTATGACTAAATTGTATATTACAGCCATCTAGTGGAAAATCCGATGGTGATAACAAACTAAACAATCTTAACAAAAGCAGAAGATCGACAATCTCAAAACACAGACACATGAACAGCAGCTACATGCCCACGTGAAGTGGAAGCAAGCGTGACGCTCTCAGGTCACCGTAAGCCATGTGTTCCCTTCTCGGTTTCTCTCCATGTCTTTCTCTCTCGTTTTTTCCTTTATTCTGCTTCCATGCATCTTCACCCCTCTTTTATTTTTTGTCTCGCTCCTTGGTGCTTTCTCTGTCTGCGTCTTCTCCTCACTCCTGCCAGGGAGACTGTGGCACCGAGAGAAAATTCTTGGCGTCCGAACACGTGCCAGGATTAAATATTGGAAAGTCACTTTGGCTGCCATCACAAACATGGGTTGGGTTGCCCAGTATTTTCCAGTAACACTGAATGCACGCGTCTGTGCGTGCGGGCGTGCGTGTGTGTGTGTGTGTGCAGGCATATGTAGCAGCCCTATGCTTGTATAAATGCGAGTTGTCCTCACACGTGATATTTGCAAGTGCACAGCTTTGCGCACACAGGAGAAGAAAATTATTGTGGCTGAGCGCGCGTGTGTTTCAGCACAGGGTGGCGTGCATGTGCATGCGCGTGCGTGTGTAACCATCATATCACAACATGTCAGACTAGGAGCCACATCACAGGGTGCCTATAATAAAATCTTCATGCTGCACTTATGTCACCCAGTATCCATTGCTCCATATGGCCTCTGTTTATACTGGGTGGCCGGGACTGGGACCATAATACTTCAGAAGAGGGAAAATACGAGGTTTGGGGGGTTGGGGGGAAATAAAAAGGCGACGTGGCACTAGTTCTAGCCAAATATATCAAATTCTCCATTATGATGGATATATATATTGTCATTGAAGAGTTCAACGTTTATCCGAAATACTGTTTGTTTTAAGTCTCAACAGTTGAAGGAGACATGCTTCAACAGTTGAAGGATCATCAACAACGTTTGTCGAAAGTCATTGAAACGCTACGAAACACTAGTCGTGATTATTGCATTGCCATCTCACGATAGATTACCTGTCCTGATACAGAGGCCATGATATATTGATTTTTCAAAATGATGTTTATGTTGCTAAAATACAATAAAACACTTTCAGACCCACCAAGGTCTTTGAATGAAATTGAAATGTGTAAACATTCTAACAAGGGCTAGTGGAAGGGAGTGGCTTGCAACTTGCAAGCAGGTTTTGACAATGTTAAAACAGAGGTTAAGTTTGTCAACCAGTTTCTCAACCACTAGATCAGTGGTTTTCAACCAGTGGTCCGGGAACCACCAGGTGTCCTTGAGAAGTTGGTTAACCAGTTGTAACTCTTGACAGCGTAAACAAGAATGTTTACACTCTCAAGAGTTAAAATATTCATCATCTGAATTAAAAGCAAAATAAATCTTTAGTTTGGGGGTCTGTGGGGCTAAAATGTCATCAAATCGTGGTCTGTGGCTCAAATGCTGAATAAATGGTCGTCCCTGGTATCAAAATGGCTGAAAACCCCTGAACTAGATAATCCATGATTCATTGAATGCACCGCTAGTGTACAGAGCTTGGACAGAGGCACAGACATGGACGGAAGCACAACTGGACATATTTGTGGGTGGCTGGGAAGCAGGGTGAGGAGGCAATCCTTTCAGTGGCCGTTTCAGCAGGAAGCACAAGTAGCCCATCTACCTCCTGTGCCATCCCCATGTGTGTATACGACTCTGTGCACAGGTCAGTGGCTGAATTTGGAATGATGCCGTGTGAGATTGTAGCTTGGGCAATGTTCAGTGGCATGTGTAAAATCATGGATAACTGTACAGCCACGTGCATGCTTGTTAATACATACCAGTTCCCATGTCGATGAACGGGTAGTTGACTAGGACCAGCTTGTTGAAGTTGAATTTGTATGTAAACCTCTTCCCTTTGGTCTTATGCAGGATCCTCTTGTTGTAATAGTATCTAAAAGAAAGAATAAAAACACATTATATAAAGTAGAAATAAAGTATAAATCATCTTGGAATATGAATGGCTTTTAACTGTGAAGATTAATACATTATGTTGTGGTTAGGAGGCCCCGATTAGACCCATCCTAAGTCCTTTCGGTTCACATAGTGTAAAGCAACAGAAAGCACAAAACGCCATGTGGAGAGACTCAAACATTTTCTAGATGAAATAGAAGATTTAGAGGAGAGAGTGCATGTGTCTTTAATTGTCCTGCAAGTCATTTGGATGTTATTTGTTTAGTGTTTGTTTTTATTAGATAATATGCAGAGTAGCGTGACAAGAAGAGACGCGAAGAAACGGAGCGGATGATTTAGTGATGCATTAAAGCGGTACAGTTGAAGTGTAAACAACGGAGCAACAGAGGTCCTGAAGTCGAATTGGAAATGGAAGAGGAAGGAAAGAGAGAAGGATAACGAGAATGTTAAAACGAGAAAGGAAAACAGAAAAGCAACAGGATGAGTAAATGACAGTAAAACTGCGGTATGAATAATTCAGACCTCATTGGAGTAATGTCACATAACCTCTTATAATTCTCCGCTCATTAGCGTTAATGGCTGTAGCAGCAGCCTCCACTGCAAAAAAGCACCTCATGACTAATCTATGCCCCGCCGTACGACGGCGTCAAGGGCCAAGAAGATCAGATTTACGAGTTCACAACACGTCACTGTGATCTTCTAAATCTGTTTTTTTTTTTTGGCCAGGTGGCACCGGCATACGACGAACTACGAATCAGACTTACTCATCCCAAATGATAGAATATACTAAGTGGTCCAGAGGCGGGGAGGGTAGGTCGCTACACGAGCTGCAAAATGGCACATCTGACTAATAGCATAAAGCCCCAATTAGGTTGGTCATACGACTGCATGCATCAAGGCTTGAAGCACCCGGCTTTCTCTCTTGAGGAGATGAAAGCGGTGCTGCTCTCCATTCATCGTACACGACTGCTTCCGTCGGGGTGAATAGAGTGCGGTGTACGGCAGAACGGAGTGAAGTAGTTTTGACTGGCTGAACAGGAAGTTCTTTTAGCCGTGTGTGACTCAGTAAATGAAGCACCTCTCAACCATCAAAGCCCACCTGCTGCCTGCCGCGAGAGAGATGATTACTCACTCACATGTTCACCAGCAGCAGCCCCATGTGTGACTTCAGCCCCTACGCTCGTTCTGGAGCTCCGAGATGAAGTCACGCCGCCAAGAGCCTTCACCGTTTCAGAACCCGGCTCATGGTTTCCATTAGGAACGCTGCTTACCCTACTGTATTCTGCACACCGATGAGCTAAACTAGTTTTTACCTTAAGCGGACAAGAAAATACCTGTTAAAGGTTTGAAACAAACGCTTTAGATGGCTTGTTCAGTCACCCGCTTCCACGTCTTTCCAAGAAGTTTCAACTTCCTTGAAAAATACGGAATAGAAGCAACTAATTAGCTCTGGTCCGTAGCCCTAATGCATGTGCTACTGTTGCATTAAGTCTCTGCCACTTCTTTGCCATTTGCTTCCTTCCTCTCTGTAGTGGAAATATATATATAGAAATACATTTTAGAAACTAAAGCATACTTTCCTTAAGGGATGCATTCTGAGTCCCCCCACCACATAATAAAATGCACTTTTTGCCCAGAAAGGAATTGTTTTTTTCCACAAAAAAAAAATAATGAAAATCAGTTACTCCGCTGCACCCTCTACCGATATTGAAAATTTCGGCAAGATTTTTCTTTTGGGTGAAAAGTGAAAACAACGCTTTCTGGCCAAGATGTATATTTTAGACGTGTGGTGGGCTCAAGTAGGTTTTTAATAACACAAGACACTGTTTTATTCATACATGTACATTATGCAATATACACGTAGCTACATAGGAGAGGTCTGCATTTATGCAAGCATAGGAAGAGAAGAGTTCCACAGCTCTAATGAAGGCATTAGAGCTATGGACCAGAGCTAGCAGCTGACTAAAGGAGCAATGTACGGTAAACGCTTCTTTCAATCCGTAACATGGATTTCCTTGTCTGCCTCAGCACTTCATAACTACAATGAGCTCATTCTATGACCTTTACTTTTTGGATACAATGTGAAGAAAACAGTAAGGAACGTTCCTAGTGGAAACCATGTGCCAGTTCTGAAACGGTGCGACTTCATCTGGGAGCTACAGAATGAGCGCAAGGACGGACGTCACATACTGTATAGGGCTAGCATACACACTAACCTCACATGTCCACACAAAAAAATGGACAAAATAGTATACAGGCATCCGTCCAGTATTCACAGTCGATACATTTGCACACATACAGTCATACATCACTCATAGTGGGCAGGAGGCCAACACATGCGCACACACAGAACTACATCAGTACGACAGACCCAGACTCACATGCGGGCTCAAGCTTGCTCTGGGCCTTTGAAGAGCATTTGAACTCACTTCAAATAAAGTAGAAAGGACTTCTACTGTACAGTATATATTATACCACAACTCATTTCACACACGCACACACACTCTTCAAAGTATGCTAACTATGAATCAACTAACTTAACAATCAAGGGTCGTGTAAGGCTTTTTGCTCTGTGATTTCAGAATTAATTAAGAGCTTCATTGGTGTAGGAGCTTCATAAAGCGTCATAAAGAGGGAGTTTGAAGTCATGTTTAATAACTGCAGCTGGGGGTCTGTTTGAAATGATGCTCCTTTAGTTCCTCCAGCCTACTAATAAATCAATGGCAATTTTAAAAGCTTCTACTTTTAGATGCAATGCGGTAATTTATTTGAAAGTGTGCTTGTTGCGTATGTTCGCGTATCTTCTTGCAGTTGAGCCCATTTTCTTCCCCCGGTTCATTGCGACACTTCTTTCCAATGCCCAATATCTCCATTTTTACCTGCTTGAGTAAAGATGATCTGTGACATCCACAATTTCCACATGCCTATCAGTAGTACAGATATATTCTTTAAAAAAAGTCTATTACATGGATTAATCCCATTAACTGGCAGCTGTTCCATCACAGCGTGTTCCATCACATGCTTCAGTACATTTTTAGTTTTGGCTCATTTAAGTAGAGATTTCAAACAGAAAAGGGCAGAAGCTCGCAGACACAGAACATTGGGTCAAGAGGCACTTTTCACTCCACTACAATGGTTTGAAAACTTTAATTTCTCGTTACTCGGCCGTTTTAGGCAATTAGGACACATAGTAACCACCATTTGAAAATAGCCTCTCTACAAGCTCACAGCGTGCTGGTCGCAGATCTGCCATACATTTTAAAATGTATGAAACGGGTCAGGTACATTTTAATGGCATTACTTTTGTACTTCTAGCAGACATGGTTGTGGTCTTGTGGAGTGGAAATTATTTTGTCTTTATTGGCCTAAATTATTGTCTATATACATATATTCATGAATCCACTTGCTGACCGGCTTGCTAACTTTAAACAAAAGCAGCATGTTGGCCTGAGTAAGAAACTTGTACTGTACTATACCCTAGAATAATCATTTTATAGAAGACACAGATGGACTAGAGGAGGGCTGACATATAGTGTGTGGGTGTGTGCACGCGTACGCACAAAGGCGTTGACTAGGCAGTGTAACAAGTCATCACCAAAGTGACACAAAGGGAGGTTACGCCGAGGAGTGTCAAGTGTTTCTTTGTACAAAAGATGATAAGAAAACAGACAGGGAGCGAAAATAAAACATCCCCCGTATCCCACATGTGTTGCACAGAGGGATATGGTGGTGGTGTGCAGCGTCTGTAGCTGTCACACTAGCAGCTACGCAAGTCATGAAAAAAAAAAAAGAAAATACTGGCATCATCTCTTTTTGCTCTTCCAGTCCTTTCATCTTCCGTTTGTTGAATTAGGATTTGTGTTTTATTAGATCCTGTACAGAGAAGAATGACGGCTCAAGAGGGAGAAGAGACATACAGGACCACTTTCCTCACTTCTTTGATGCCTTGTTGTGTTTTTTTTTATCAGTTAAGAGCAATTGCACCGTGGTATTGCCTTTGCTGTGAAGTGTGAATGTAATTTCCCATTTGGGGACCCAAAAAAAGAAATACAGATTTTTCTGTACTCGACAGGCAAGAAGTTTTGAGTAGAATTCAGAACTTCTTGCCTGTTGAGTGAACCTGGGTTGCGTAATTCTTTCTCCTTTAATCCTTTTTCTATGTATATTGATAATTACTAGGACCTGCTGACCCGTGTCTCTTATTGTCTTTTGATTTCCAACTGCAACCAAAATAGCTACATCATTTTTGTATTTGTTTTTAAATGATGTGTAGAAGATCTCTCTATGGGACTTCTGTGTTTTTAAAAGATGTCACCAAATTGACAATTTCCACAAGCTGGACCTCTGTCTAATCGCTGGGCTCTACTTTGATTGGTTGTTGAATTGCATGTTTGTATATAAGCAATCCAGTCAAAATGAGAGGTTATGCCTGATGAAGGTCCGGAGGGACCAAAACATCGCTTCTCAATACATTATTTCTTGTACACACACTTATCTCAACTCAATCCATGGCTCTATCACTATCCTGGTGTCTTTACCATAGTGCTGTGTTCATATTAGACCAGTTCATCTAAGGCTGAATGTTGGACCACGCACACACCCACGCATGCACACACTCACACATTCACCCAAACTTAACCTTTAGCTTAAAGCTCTTCCGAGTTCATCCCGGTTCGACAGCGGTTCAGACTTCCTCATTACGACAAATAACTTGCTCACACATACACCCCCTTGTCCTTTACCTAATTTGTAGTTTATCATAGTTCATTCAAAGTTCAACTCCAGGACCCACGTAGTCAATGGTTGCGCGTACACGCGCACCGTTTCCTCTCCTGTGCGTTTAAAGTTCTTGCCTTTGCTACAAAGTACAAACCACAAACACGTGTGTGCACGCACACACACACTCACTATCCTGTCTTATCTTTTTGCTCTGCAACCCTTATCGCAAATTGATGTGGTTTATGCTTCCTGGTGCCCTGTCAAACCCTCACACCCCCCCCTTATCCGTTACCTGAATGGCCCACTGATTTGTGGTCACTGTTGTATTATATTTGAACTGAACTGAGTTTTACATGTGGCGACTCTCTCTCTCTCCCTCCTGTGGGTGACTTTCTGGATGTTTTACTGGCAGCCTGTCTGACCTCATTCTACTGTATGTATTTGAACAGGAACCTTTCTATGTTGTCATGCTACACTGAGAGCACCTGTTCAGCCCCCGTTGTCAGTCTGTCATTGTCATTTCCTGACAAATGCTCCGTATCTCATATCTCCCTCACGTTGATAGGGTAACAGGAAGGCTCGGCCCAAATAAAACTCGGCCCCGAGTATAGAGAGAGTCGTGCTGTTGCAAACTCTCTTTTACTTCATGGGATCAGTCCAATGGCGGCTCCATCGTCAAGTACTATTTTACCATGTTAGTGTTTTTTTCTTTAAGGACCTTTTTTCTGAGAGTGTACAAATGTGAACCAAATGGACCCTAGTGGTCCAATTGGTTCCATTTGTACACTCAGGCAGAAACTAACGGCAGGCAGAAACAAACATTGGAAATGCCCCTCTTTTGTCCCCCTTTCAGGCCGCAACAGCCCTCTCAAGAGCTCAGTTTTCTGACCCCTCAAGGTCGCAACATTTTGGCTGTTCCGAGTATTATTTGGACTGAGCCCTCATGTATTCGTAATTGTTCTTACCCATCCAATAAACACCCAAAAGATGTAGGTTTAAGTTGAGATTGCTGTACAACATGCTTCTTTCTGACATTGTACAAATCAAGTGCTAATGGCAGGAAACTAGGCAAAATGAATGAACAGAGAAAGGAATCACTCTGGCAACGAGAAGATGAGATTTCACTGACAGACAATACAACCTGCTATTTATAAAGTATAACAGGCAAACAATCGTCCCCATTAATCCAAGACATGATACATAAACCCACCTTTGTCAACAAAGCAGATTCAATCAGCACAGATGTAAGTTGTCACCAAAAATGGTGACCCAAGAAAAAGAAAACTACAGCAATAAGGCAATGTATGGCAAAGGCAAAGCAATGTATGCAAAGTATCATATCACATGCCATTGATTAATATCATTGGAGAAGGGGTCTGAATGTGCCAAATTAACACCAATGGTTAGTGTTTTACACATGTATACTGTGGTCTGAAAAAGATCACATCAAATTGGGCCCAGGGTCTGATACATGCAAATCGGGTAATTAATTGATTAATGAATAATGGGAACCATGTTTGTGTTGTTGCCACGTATATATATATTTTTAAAGACAATCAGTGTCCCTCTCACCTTAGCGCGCGGCTGAGCTTGTCATAGTTCATCTGGGGCTTGCACTTCCTGGCGCCCCAGAGCCGGGCCACCTCATCCGGGTCCTTGATGACGAACTCTCCGTAGTCCCCCTGCCAGGCGATGACGTCATGGTACTCCTCCTTCCGCAGAAGCTCCAGGATGAAGTGCCACAGCTGGATCTGCCTGGAGCCGGGGCTGGACTCCGGTTTATAGGCCCAGTCTGGAAAGGCAAACCCTAGGGCAGGAGGAAGGAAAGGGAGATACAGTGAAAAAAGGGTAGTTTGTCGGGTGAATTTGAGGATAGGGAACAGTAGAGTAGAGAATTCTCAGATATTAAATGCACAGGAAGAACACTTGAGAGAAAGATGAGAGGTGGGGTAAATAAATGGTGCATTTACAGTATATACACGTAGCACCTTTATCCAAGGCGCTTTACAAAATGTAAGCAATACAAGAGACCAACCAGCACATCTTGCATTAACCGGACACTTCGGCATGTGTGGGAGACGGGATTAGAACACCCATTTTCATTTTTTTATGAGCACGTACAAATGTGAACCAAATGGACCCAATTGTACACACTCAGAAGAAAAGGTCCTAAAAGAAAAGTCATTAACATGGTGAAACACAACGTGATGATGTCATGCAGCTGTGTTTCAGTGTGTTGATGATTATTTTTCAGACGTCCATTCTAGGAAACATAATGGAGGGAACTTTTTGTATCATGTCCACAAGACATAATCTCTAAGGTTTATTAATTAGTGACAGTAAAATGTTGAAAATGGAAAAACTATGCTTAAGTGTGAAAACGGGTAAAAACTTGAGGTTAGTTGATGAACCGATAAATTGATTACTAAAATAGTTGACAACCAATTGAATTACAATTCATTGATTAATCGTTGCAGCCCTAGTTACCATGATTGTAAGTGGATTTGGGTTAGAGTTGTGAGAGAAAGCAGAGGCTGTGGGAGAAGCAAAGGCTGTTTTGAGTGTGGGTTTGGGAATAGGATAGTGTGTGCATACAGTACATAGGGATAGAAGTCTGCTCAAAGGAGCTCTGCAGTCAAATCAAAACTGGGCTATCGTTATCAAAGCTGAGGAATCAATGCTAATACTGTAGAAGAGATAGCTCAACAGGCCTTGAAACTCAAGACAAAATATAAGCTGAGCTTTTTTGACTGCTGCAAGTCCACACACACTCCACATACACACAGAAATGATATAAACATTCACACAGTAGGGAACACAGCCTATGTACAGCCGCAACACACACACACGGCGGTCCCCCGCACGACAAGTTTATATAGGAATTATGTTCTTTGTTTAGTGTGAGAACCTCACTGTATTTAGGTGCTTTTCTACACAATACACAGACCCACACAACGTACGTATAAACACACACACACACACACTGAAGCTGTGGCTTGCAATAAAAGACTCAACACCATTTCAACACAAAGCTGAAAACGCACGCATGTGTACACACTCGTACATACTCACATAGACGCACATTAGGACCAGATGTGCTTTGGCAGTGAGGCTGAGAATGCTGAGAGTGGGAAACATATGGGCATGCTGCAACAATACTGTGTGTGTGTGTGTGTGTGTGTGTGTGTGTGTGTGTGTGTGTGTGTGTGTGTGTGTGTGTGTGTGTGTGTGTGTGTGTGTGTGTGTGTGTGTGCGTGTGCGTGTGTGTACAATAAAGACAATATATAGACTAAATACCAGCACTACAATCAGTTTCCCACAGTGAAACAAAGTGCGGCCATATCTATACGACAGCCACAGTGAACTGTTAACAATGATAGGGCGATGTGTTAGGGGGCTTTAATACTACAACACTGTAATAGCTATGACTGTTTTGACCCGACATGGTTTGGAGAGGTACCAAAAGTCACACATGCACAGAGGTGCATCTGTGTTTTTCCATCGCCTTACACTTTCAGTCAAGTACCTACAGCATCGGTTGAGAAACTGTACTTCTCTTAGGTTTAGTACCATCCTATAGAAATGGGCTATGATCTCTGAAATTTGCTTATTATCATCACTTGATTATTATTTTTTGCATATATCATGCCTTCATTTTAATGCATAGTGACGCCGTTGCCGCGTTTCAGCCAAAAAGCATAAGCTCTCGCTCTATCGCGGAACACAGCAGCAATTACTAAAAATGGTGAATTTGAACAACATCCCATTGGCCCATCCTATACTTTTTTCACAAAATAACTGGACTGCTTTTTTGTGATATTAATCAATGGGAATTCTCTTTTAGGTATCAGCAAGGATTTCCAGCACCTGTACAAAAACTCCTCCAACAGCAAAACACTTCTGTACAGGGTTGCATTATGGTAATCTCTCACATGGTCAGATTCATATTGTCAAGTGGTGTGTGTGACCAGTGACCTAACCTGCGGTGACATCAATACATTCATGGTTGCCATTTCATACGGACCGGAACCCAGAATGAATGGGGGAAAACGGAACAAAAACAAAGCTCAGTGCAGTGTATCCGCTTGTGGATACAAATGGCAGTTCGTTCTTAAAACATCTCTTAAAAACAGGGTAGGTTTGCTTAGCAGAAATAATTGTTCAGCCATTCCTGCTGCCCCTTGGAGCTACCCACATGCCCCAGTAAAACCACAGCCAAATGTCGGACACTGAGCAGCTGCACTGGAGCTGTCGGAAGGTAAGTGCCTTGCTCAGGGGCAGTGAAGCATTCAGTATTGAGGGAGGGGTTAAGTGTTACAATGCTCACCCAGACAGACTGTTTTTTGGCTGTCGGGAGAGTGGGGATCCAAATCAGTAGCATTCCAGCTACCAAGCGAGCAACTAATTGGGGACGTTTCTGCTGTGATCCACCTTCTAAATCCAACATTCAACCAATGTAGCCGCAGTCTTGAAGTAGAAACAATGATATAGACTGACTGGCTGTGCGTTAAAAGTCCAAAATCAGCTCCGTAACAAGCAGAGTTGTGTAGGGCAGCAGACGCTGTAAAATCAAACAGCTGTTGGCCAGTTAACCTGCAACCCTTAATCTTCCTATTCCAGATATAAAAGGCAGAGCAACTGTGCACTCTGATTCCAATTCCAGTGGGTAGAGTAACTTGATAAATCTAATTAAGTGCCTAACACACTTGGACAAGAAAAAAGGGAACCTTCAGGGAACAAGGAAATCTCCAGGAAGTTGACAAGCCACGAGGCACCCGACTGCCATGTTATTTCACTTTCAAAACCAAGTCATTTCATAAATCAAAGCATATTACGTAATTACATTATGTGAATCAATATCTGAGCTTGTCACGTCACACGCAATCTGAACTACTTGTATTGTGAGTGTGCAGGAAGGGGCCAGAGGGAGAGCGGGAAAGGGACAGCAGCGGGGCTGTGTGGGGTAGCTGATAATAGCTATTTGAAGGCAGATTACTAATAAGTCTCTAGCATATGATTCATACTCAAGACAATAAGACCGTTATAACAGGGGATGGTTGTGGCCTCAAGACCAGACTCTGGTCTCAGTGCTGACACACACCAAAACACAGACGGTCGTGAGATATTTACAAATCCACACACACACACACACACAAGAACAGAGTAGACACTCTCATGACTATGGATGAAAAAAAGAAAATACACCAAAGTTGCAAAATGAAATGCGCCATGGTAGGTGAGTTAACATGTACTGTATGTACATGTACACACACACATGCGCATGCGAAGTACAAATTCACAACATAGGTTTGTGAGGAGGTAAGTGGGTTCATGCGTGGGCAGCACAAAGCACATACTGTAGACAAAGAACACGGGAATAGTAACCATGCCCACTGTGTGTGCACGCTTGTGCATGTCCGTGCATGTGATGATGTGTGCACTGCGCGTCCCTGCTGACTCGTACCCCGTTTGTCGTTCAGCTTTCAGATTCTCTCTTTTTCGCCCTCTTCACAATGCCACCATCGCTTTCTTCGCTTCTTTCTTTCTGTCCCTCTCTAGCGCTCCCACTCTCTCAACACTCGGCGTCTCCTAGCAACCAAAGCTTTTAGCACTAAGAATAAATGTCTGAGTCACGACAAATATGATCGGTCACAAAAACTTGGGAGAATGGGTTTTTCTTTTCAGGCCCTGAATGTTTGTGGCATGTTGGGCCGGCTGTGTCCCACCAAAGTGGTCTCTTTTTGCCCTATCGTAGGGGCTGGATCCGTTATCCATGTCCTTGTTTACAATGGAGAGGACAAAGAATCCCCAAAAAAGTTTCATGTAAAAGATTAGCATTGAGCGCCATACAGTTCATCGCTAGTTCTCATAGCAACAAGAGGGAGCTATGACTGGTGCTTCCCACAGCCATCTGTTTGGTGCCGACTGCTAAAAAAGAAAAAGGCTCGTCGGAGAATACAAGGCCTTAGTGTCTGTCCATGTGTGAAGGGCTCGATGGTGGCTTCATCATAAGATCATACCGCCACCCCCTTCACTGTCCCCTTATGACGGACTAAAGAACATGAAAGGGGCTTGAGGAAAATACCAGGCTAACTTGATAATCGTGACTGCATTCATTTGCGCTGGCAAACAGAGGGACAAGGGTCATTCAGTTTGAACCGAGTGAAGGCATAGATTAGAGCGGATGAGCGGGGAAGATGCAGCGGGAGCCCAAATGGGTGTTCAACAGTAACGTTTCTTGTGACTAAAAGGAAGTAGGAGATCAGATTTTAAATTTCATGGTGTCCCATTAGGACACGGATAAAAAACAAACATTGAAGACAATTTGTCCTACTTTCAAAACTAGTCATATGTGGTGGTCGCAAAACGATGTTTGTGTTTACACAAACCCTCAAATTAATGGAATTGCAATTTCAAGGGTGGAGGGGGGGGGGGGGGGTGCTTAACCAGGCTATATTCCAGAAGTGACAGAGTCAGATCATACCTAAAATCGTATATATGTGTGATCTTAAGGTCAGAGGTCCTTTAATGAATATGAGCAAGTTATATAATGTTCACATACATAAAATCCCACAGTATATGAAAAGAACCTTCTTTTCCATGATGGCTGCTGGTGGCCTAATCTTGGGCTTATAGATGAGTTAAGAGGAAAAACACGGCAAGACCAATGACCCCCAGAGGCCATTTAGGCCATTTTCTACCCCAGACTGGACAAATAGGCCACTCTGCCTGACGTGTTAGCTGGGGAAAAACATACCATTTCCTGTCTTGCACGGTTACAGGCCAGAAAATTAATTTGCCATTAACCTAACAGAGTAACCCTGGCTGAGCCACCTGGATCCTCCTTCCAAAAGAAACACAGGTTATAGTAAAAGTGCTGACCGGACATGGCAGAGGCTATTTTCAACTCCTGTCTACAGCCTTGCTTTTATTAGTGCCCCCGCCCCCCCCATTCTGACGTCACATTTGCTTTAGAACGTCGTTAACAACGATAGCCATCGTTAACAGGATGCCATTGTCTCAGCTGGCTACGGTCACTTAGACTAAACACAAACCTGTCGCCCCTATTTACAGCCCCCCCCCCCCCCCCCCCCCCCCCCCCAAATTATTTCTCTTCCCCAATTTGAGTTTTTCACGCCATGTTCTCTCCATACCTCCCCATTTATATTTCCCTCCCTTCCTCCAATTCTTTGTTGGTCTATATTTAGCGGATGGAAAAGGTCGAGCGGTGTCTAACTGTCTGTGGGACCAACAGTGCAGAGGGTAGAGAGAGAGAGAGGGTGTGAAATGTACCTTGCCAGGCTCAAAGGCGGCAAGGTTACATGGTTGGTAGAAACACCAGAGACACCGCTGGAAAAAGTTACAAGTGGCGTGCCCACAATGCATCTGCATCCATCCCGCCTAACCTTTTAGTGAGACTGAAGCTTTGACTGCTCCTTGCTCAGTCAGTCACACTGAACAAGACCCCAAAATGCAGCTGAGTAATTCTGAATGTGTGTTGACTTAAAGCATATATAAGGAATAAATCTCAGGATTTCAATGGCATTTTTCTTCTTTTTCTTTGAGCGTTTCATTATTAGATCACTTTCTGAAAATATATAGTATCTATGACAACCATAGATACCATAAACAATCATAGTCCTTCACCACCTCCACTTTTGACTCCACCAATCCTTCCTTTTTCCTTAAGCAGAGGCACCTAAGCAAGTCTCTTCCTGATTGGCCAACACAAAGTCCCGGCAGGACCACTTGTTAGCCAATGAGAAAGCTTATAGGGATTTCTTTGGAGGTCTCCAGCAGCCCGTAGAGGCATCAAAAAGAGATTTTTTTTTAGATGATCTCATTAAAAGAAGACTGCATGAAAAACAAACACAAAAAACATACAATAAAATTACATATAGGAGCTTTGAGTCGATTAAAATATTTAATCGCGATTAATCGCACGATGGCCCATAGTTAATCTTCGATTAATCGCAAATTAATCGCATATTTTCATGTGTTCTAAATATACCTTAAATGAGTGTTTTTCAAGAATATTCATATCAAGGTCAATTATTTATTCTGCATTTGAGCCACAGACCACCATTTGATGACATTTATTTAGACTTCCAGACCTAAATTAAAGAATTTGTCAACGATATCATTCGGAACGAACATGCACATTTTGTAGAAAGTTCTCTACATTCTCTAATTGTGTAGACTTATTTTAAAATAACTTAACTGATGCAGATATTTAAAAATTATTCACCTGCATTTGGCGAAATTGAACCAAATGGACCCACTCGGCCTTTGGTTTTACTGTGAGTTAATCTCGCACTAAAAAAAATAATCGAGTTAACTCATGGCTGAGTTAACTCGCGATTAACTAGTTAACTCGGACAGCCTTAAAAATTACATATAGGAGCTTTGAGGAGAATTCCAGATTAACATCTCACTGGACCAAGCATCTGGGCACGTGTTTTCATGCATGCATGAAAAGAAGACAGTAGATGTAGACACAACACTTGTCTGATAAGCCAAGTTGTTTTACAGGGGCAAGGATACCTTCCCCAAACTCTCATTCACCCCTTAGAAAGTAAATCCATAGTCCATAACTTAAGAATTGTTGGGGGATGTCTGATGAAAAAAATAACTACCATGTCTCCAAATAACTAAACTATAGTCAATTTAACCTGTTGTAAATTTAAAGGAGGCATCAAGGCAAACGGAATTGTTACTTCATTCATCCCATGCAGTCCAGAACCAATGCAGGCGGCAGAGCTGTTTAAATACCGTTTTAAATGCCTCCATGTTGATCTCATAATGACTGTAAAAGACAGCAGGTTCAAAGAGGAGGACGCCACCATGGCTCACAGCCAGGGAGGAGAGCAGACACAAGCACGTGCACACACACACACATCCCACACACACAGGGAAGAGGGGAAACCGCAATAGAAGAGAGGAGAGAGAAGGATAAAGCAGTGAAGGAGAAGAGCAAGAAAAACACTCCAGTGGAGATCAAAGGACCAGACGAGAGATGGCTACAGGTGCACCATGTGAAGCCCTGACCTCAGCTAGCCTCATGATCCCTATCTCCAACAGAAGACTGATGGTGGGAGGGGAAGAAGAAGGTTGAGAGCGAGAGAGAGAGAGGAAGGCCAGGGGGGAGAGGAAAAGAACCGTTTAAATTGGGAGGGGAGAGGGGAAAAAAAGAGGAGAAGGAGATGATGTGTGACTTCTTGTTGGAAGCTCCTGTAAGTTTAAACTCCCCAGATGAACTAAACTAACCTCGGCGAAGCACTGAGGTAAAACAAAAGTGTGTTTGTCGATCAAGACAAATTACATTTCTTTGTGGAAGTCTGGCAGCGGACATGATTGATCTTACAGGCCCGAGTCAGCCAGTGTTTTCAGTTTAACGAAGGTAGGGGCAAAACAAAAGCCTCAATCGACAAGCATCCACACCTCAAAATACTTTACAGACCTGAGAGACCCACGGTTCAAGGTCCCAGTGCACTTCCTACAAGTTTCATATTTTATTAAACATCAAAATGACAATTAATCTTTTACATTATGTAGTTAATTCAGATGAATATTTTAACTCTTGAGAGAGTAAACATGAATGGACCAAATGGACGTCTTGAGAGGTAACTCTTGATAGAGTAAACATGAATGGACCCGCATTTGGTTTCATTCGCTTTCAAGAGTTACAACCGGTTAGCCAACTGTCCAGTAGGCTGGTCCCCAGGCCACTGTTTTGAAGTATATACATGTCTTTTTTGTGACTTGCAATGAGCAGAACCAATGCCTAGATAAAAGAAATCTAGGCATGTCTAGATTTGGCGTTGGGAGGATACCATTAATACAGAAAGTAAGAAGGGATTGAGCTAGTAGGCATATAGACGTCAAGGTGTGGGGATCCGCTTGTAATTTTATTTCCGATGGCGCATTAGGTCCCACAGCGTGGCTTTGCGTGCGGTTATGGTTGGGGACAGGGTTAGTAATGGGGTGAGTCAGACAGGTCCAACACGTCATTGGGATAATGACGCTGACCCCAAAGTGTCGAGGAACCTCACACCTTGTAGCCCTTTACTTATAATAGCCGTGGTTTTGAATGGTGACGCTCTCCGGTATATTACAGGTAGGGAGACGTTTCCTATGCGTGGTAGAGACAACCACAGCTAGTGTAATCAGACAGGGACACGACAGCAGCCTCTCTGACCAGACTCAAAGCCGTCTCGTCCTGGTGGAGCTTCGCTGCCTGCTGCAGGCACCAAACACTGTTATTAAGTCAGTCCTCAGTTGGCGTGTTTGTTGGTGGATAATTTGATGAGAAGTACCTTGGTGTCATGATTGTGTCCGTGTACCTTTTAAACAATGGCATTTCTAAATCTATACTTTATGAAATATAACAACCTCCGAATCCAGGAGGACAAGTTTTAATGCACTTTTACCATTATTTGTGACATTTTCAGCACCAGTAAGATATTTCACAGAACGGATTCAAACAAAGAAAATAGGTAGGACAATGGTGGCTATGTTTGGTAAAACACCAAAACGGCTTAAATGACACCAGTAATTATCATAAACATCGACAACACGCCTAAAATGCAACCCAGTTACTTTGAGGCATATTGTGACCTATATTTCCCAGAGAGAAAACTATGCAAGCACACACAGCACACATGCTCTCACACAGACCGAGGTGTTTCTGAAACTGGCCTGGACATGCCTTCCCCCCTCCAGAAAATGACAAGCCTGTAAAACATCCAGCTATAATGAGCTGCTGGCTACCTGACTGGCTGGCTGGCTGACTGACTCAACAAGTCAGGCTTACTTCCTATAGACAGCATGGATCGTGTGTGCATGTGTGAGTGAGAGAGTGAAAGACAAAGGGGGATCACACCATGGAGGTCATAAGCAGAAAAAAATAAGATTACAAGAAAAACTTAAAAGAGAACAAGGAGGTGAAAAAGGGAGAGAGAGAAGGCATAGAAGTGTGAGTGAGGTAAAGCACGAGAGCAGGATGTTTCATTTCGGAAGTGTGCTGAAGCAGTATTGATTCAGCCCAGCCAAGCCTAGCAGATTTGTTGCACAGCAACACAGCAGCCTTCATAATAAGTTGTCTGTTCATTCTGCTGCAGGTAATAAGGTACCGAGGCTGACGCCCAACAGACTGAAGTCAGCCAGTCAGCCAACCACAGACTGAGCCATATCGGCAGCAGTAGGCAGTTAAATCATAAGCCAGGCTGCTCTCATTAACACCATGGAATGTGGGATCATATATTTGCTAATACAGCTTTATCGTAGTATTTCCTTTGTGTTCTCGGAGCCTGTGGCCTAACCCCCCCCCAGCCCTCACCCCGCCAAAACATTAGCGATGCATTGCGGCAACAGAAAATGTTAAATTAAATTAACAGCATTAGTGTGTAATATGGACAAACGCAGACATGGCACTATGCCTACAAAACCCTTCCACTTTCAATGATGCATGTGGTATGCAATTAGAGGTGGAAATATTTACTTCAAACATTCCAAAATATATTTATTTTAAATCAAATCAAAATAGCCGATCCATAACAAAGCTTGTGTTGTAAATGAGCTATTTTTGCCGCATTAATGTATAGGGCTAAAGTGGTCAGCAAAACCAAAACATTCAGAAATCAGAAATGATGTTCAGCCTGAAGAATGCACAGACAATGTGTTAATTGTATTAGACAGTAAATGAGCTAACCAGAAACAGGCTGCAGGCTAATAAAGAATGCATGAACAACACGATTATACCGAATAGTGAGTCAACCAGTCAGACATAAAGAGGCACAGACGGGCTGTTGTGGAACTGGGGTGAGAAACAAAGTTGTGGCGGTGGAAATGGTGGAGGAGAGGGGAGTTCAGAGAGAGAGAGGGAGGGAAAAAAAGAGATGATAAATTTCTTCTTTTAAATCTGGCTTCTGTGTTGTGGTCTGGCCGCCAGACTACTTTCATTTTCCTCCAATAACACGCGCACACTAGCGCAGTCACACCACACACACACACACACACACACACACACACACACACAGGGTCCAGGCTGTCGACCGGCTTCGACTGTTAGATTAAGCCATGTGCGCGCTCCCCCTCACACACACAACACGCTAATGTCACCACAGCTCAGAATAGGAGACCACGGCTCCAAATCCATGGCCCTAGATGATTGAGTCAGTCTAGTGATTCCTGCCAATCACTTTTCATCTGGGGTCCCCCTGGCCTCATCTCCGCCGCCTTGCGCTAAGGCGTCTCTCTCCTTCTCTCAGCAGCTTTTCCACGCAGACAAGCGGTCTCCAATTTCTATTAGCACTGGTTGCAAGAAACTGTCCAGCAAAATCACACTTTTGTGAAGTGAGGGGGCTGGGCTCCCACTATGGCTGCCTGCCACATGGCATCACAGGGCAGGCATACATAAGGCAAACATAGATTCACTTGCCACCATATTCATATAAAAGATATAAATGCAAACACATTAAATTAGGACGACAGCTGCTGTGTTTCCAGCCAGGAGATGGGCTCTCAATCGAAGCTGACTGCAACAGCAGTGTGTGGATGAGATGCTCATGTCTGACAGGGATTTGGAAACCTTCTAAATGATCAACAATTGGATTGTGACAGGGCCCTGGGTTCCCTTACAGAGAAACCAGCGTGGCCAAGATACACCAGGAAGACTTGAGGCCACCACTCTGCGTCATTTGCTGGGTCTTTTTCCCCCCTCTCTTTGCCGGGAGGGAGTTAAGAGATTTGGTTCCACCAGTGCTACCATTCTGCTGTATTGGGATGGTTATTGTAGAAATGTCAAAAGCTACTGACTGGCTGGCTGGTTAGATCTGGTTTCACCACGTTCCTCTGTGAACAAATGTCAGTAAAGCTGCCATGGTGACTAGCTGAGCTGTCCACGTTTAGCTTCTCGATAGCGCCATTCATTGAAGAAACCCGATTTAGTTTCAGCAATCCTTAGCTAATTCTTTCAACTGATGCAAGGTTAGTAGGAAAGACAGAACGAATGCATTTGATAAAAAGCACCTCCTACAATGGAAGTCCAATAGGATCAACATTTATTTTCAATTTCCCTTACATTTTATAGGATACTTTCACATTTTTGCTACAGTTTGCTCCAAGGCAGTGGTTTTCAACCGGTGGTCCGGTGGTCATTTCGATCCGTTTTTGTTTCCCAAATCCAGCATGGCATTGTGGACAAAAGCAAAAGAAATCTTTCGTTTTCGGGTCTGTGGGGCTAAAATGTCCTCAAATGGTGGTCCGTGGCTCAAATGCTGAATAAACAGTGGACTCTGGGATAAAAAAAAAAGGTTGAAAACCACTGCTCCAAAGAATGGCAAACAACACGCGTTAATTTCTTCAACATGACAAAGTGATTAGCGGTTCCAGGCCTTCCACCACTGTCTGTGCGTAGCATACTAATGCTGAAAACTTGTGAAATGGGGGGAGATGGGGGGGGGGCAGGGGGGCTTTCTACATGTGTCACGTCTTAGTCAGTCTTTCCTTATTGGCAGCCCCCCCATGCTTCTTAATCCTCCAGTCTATTGCATTAAAGTTAAGATTCTCTAGACTGAGTGGCTCTCTCTCTGCCTCTCTCTGTGTAAAAACATTAAAGACAGGGGCACGCCGGCGTCACCGCAGGGAGATGGCAACCCCCAAAATGAGCATGCTCCTCGATAGCTTTAGAGGGGGAATTACAAGAGTGTGTGTGTGTGTGTTAATGCAACGCAGGCATCGGCCATTTACACGAGTGTGTGGGCTCCAGGGCCTCTCACATTGTGTGTGTGTGTGCGTGGAGGGGAGAGAATGGAGGAGATGAGTGATGGAGTGAGCGACAGAAACAGAAACCAAATTCAAACATTATGTGTTATCAGAAAAGCGGCATGCAGGGATACAATCTCCCATTAGGAATGGATTACTTAAATCTGTCCTCAAATCACTGTAAATCACATGCCTGGTATGTGTGTGGGTGGGAGTGTGGTCACTGTTTTGCTAAATCCCCCCAGCTGTGAGGTAGTCTGGGGCTGTAAAGACTGCGCAGACTGCAGGGACCCTCGGTAGCTTGCGTAGGGGGAGTAGTTTGGGGAAAGACAAGGTGGGAGGAGGCGAGAAAGAGGGGAGTGAGAAAGGCCCAGACTAACTTTATGGGCCATCTCCGGTGTTGACCTGGTCAAATGGTGCCATTGTTATCAGTGAAACCATTTATAGCCTCTCTTGTGAAGTAATTTATCAAACTTGGCCAGGGCCTGACAAATCACCCAACAAATGAGACCCCACAAGTTTCCCCGACACACCACGCGTTTCCGAACAGAGCCAGCCATAATTTGCATGTACAGCGGATAATATGCAACTATTTCAAATGCTTGCGTTTTATACGTCATCAATGTGAGCTCTCCATAGTTTGTTAGATTACGTTTTAATGTTCTCTCGCTTTGCAAGTGTGAATGAAAATGTGTGAGTTTTTACCGGTACCGTCATGACAATGCTTACATAACAAACTGCTTTCTAATAAAATAATGCTAGTGCTAGAGTCGCTGGAATAAAGCTCTTGCATGCATGCATAATACCGGTTGAGATAGCATGGGGGTGAATGTGAAGCTGAGGGTGGGTCAAGTCAGCATCAGATGAGACAGTGTGAGTGTACTTGGTCAGAAGAGCATTGGATAATATCTAGGCTGCAACGATAAATCAATGAATCGTAATTGAATTGATAATTAAATTAGTTGTCAACTACTTCAGTAATTGATCGGTTTGTCAACTAATTACTGAAGTTTTTACCCATTTTCCCAAATAACCATAGTGCAACAAATTCCACCCATTTTCAACATTTTACTGTCATTAATTAATACACCTTAGAGATGTTGTGTGGACATGTTCGCCTATTCTGCGTTTCCTAGAAACGGAGGTCTGAAAAAAAAATCATTCACATGCTGAAAGGAGCTTTTTTTCCTGAGAGTGTACAAATGGTTCCTCAACCTTGGACCAGTAGTCAACTTTCACCCAAGTGGATGCGTGGGTTTGATTCTCATCCTCAGGTGTTAAATGGATGGAATTAATCCATACATAAAAAAAAACAAGACTGGGGTGATATCAGTTCATCTGATGGCCTCCGAACCTCTCCTGTCCAGCTACTGCTCACATCCCACAGTCTAGCTTTGATCTGTCCAGAGGTGAGAAATCTGCTGTGACCGGTCAGCGTTGTGAGAGTTGTGCGTGTAAACGTGTGAGAGAGCGTGCACATTTTGTCTTGACTGTGTGAAACAGAGACAGGCTGTGTGTGTGTGCGTGCATGCGTGCGTGCGCAAGAGAGAGAGAGACAGAGTGCACCCAGTTGGAATCCGTCTAGTCAACTGTGGTCTGTGTGGAAGAGATGCAGCCAGGTGAGTCTATGAGAAGAGGAGACTTGACGTGCGTGGGTGGGAGCGATAGATCAAACAGTCAGATTGAAATCTCACTAACAACACACTGCTAACACAAACATTCATTTTTATGGTGCGTCTGCAGGAGAATAGCTGTCCGAGAGAGTCGCTCTGTCCACCAATCTCGCAAAATGCAGGACTGCCAAGTGCCAAATTTCCTGTGCACACTGCCAGAAGGTCACAGAAGTACATAGTGCAATATTCAATTACATTTTTTATAGGAGAAGTAGTTGATTTTCATTATTTTTGTGATCAAAAACTTCTCAAATAGGCATAGATGTCACAGGCTGGCCACATCAAATCCACTTCCATTGGAGCCACGCCGTTCCCTTGCCATACTCTTACACACTTGCCTTCTCTGTCGAACACCAACTAGTTGGTTTCTCCAATACACAGTCCCTGCTCAGACAGAAACACTCCCCCCACGGTACAAACACACGTCACAGACACACCACACACATACAGACAGCCACAGAGACCTAGGGCGAGTTGTAACAACCATTGGAGGAGAGAGGAGATTGGGGGGGGGAAGCTAACCACAGGGTTCCCACTGGATCCATGGCTGGTACAGAGTTACAGACCAAACAAGCCAACCCCAGACACCCTGCACACGGTGTCTACTCCGATGTCTCCCTCTCCATCTGTGTGAATGTAATTTCTTATGCAGTCTCCCTCCCTCCCTCCCCCAGTCTTCTTCCACCGTGTTCTGTCCCGTTCTTCCATGGCTCCGATTCTTTGTCTACCTCCTTCCGTCTCTGGGATCCAGACAAGACAAATCGCTGCAGGCATGTTGTGTACTAGGTGTGCCAACTTCTCAGAGAAAACATTACGCATTTGACATTGTTGGCTCATTGTTCAACATTGAACACAACAACAACCAACGCTCGCACACAGAGAGATTGAATGAGCAGGTAGCAGCAGTTCGGCTGCTAATAGGCTGTAAACTTTAGAGTTGATAGTGGGTGTGGGGTTTCCACAAGGATCATGCCTGTCAATGTTTAATGGACAGGACAAATCTCATGACAATACTTTGTGGATTTCGCATCTTTACACACACACACACACCGTTCATAGTGGCATTAACACTAACAGAATTGGGATGGACATTCCTAAGAATAAAATAGAATGTACCATTTAAAACAGACAAATGTCACTGGATATCTTAAATACACTGTTGTATGGGATGATGTGGTGGTAGGCTGACGCATGAATGGCTAATGAACTGCTAAATGGTCAATCTCAACATAAAGTTCATGTGGCACTATTACCGCTAAACCCCTTATCCCTTAACTTCTTTGCCTTTTTAATTATAATATTAAAAGAAACATTTTCAGTAGTTCAGATGACCTACAAGCTCACAACGTGTTAATAGATTGACATGTTGAAATATTCCAAAAAGTTTTTCAAAATAGTAAAAACGAAATAAAGGATTTGGGATAAGGGGTTTAGCATGTAACGAAAATGGAGCCCCATGTGGGTTACTTAAAAACATCTGTAAGGCCTTTCTTAAGGCTTGGATATTTCATATTTTCAAATTGGTGGTCTGACCAAAAGGAGGGAAAAAAAGAAAAGAAAAAACAGGTAGGCCATGCAAGAGTACACATACAGGAAACCCCTGGCTTGGTTAGACCCAGTCCAAACAACCACAAAGCCAGGCTGTGCTGTGTCTCTCCGTTTCCACGCTGGCCCCAGACAGCACGACCACAGCAACCTGCAGGCCGGCCTTTGCCTCTACCTTTAACTCTGTGCTGGTTTGTTCCAAAACCTAAATGAATATTAATAACACACCCAACAAAATAATCAGGATTGTCGACAATAATGAAATTCTAGTCATTTCTAAAGACTGGAAAGCAAATGTTAACTTTCAGATGTGTTGATAGTCAATGGGACTTTTACAAAGCCAACGGCAATTCCCGTGTAAAAGCCCGGTGGGGAAGTTAGCCGCCTCTGCTTCTCAAACAGCCAGAAAGAAAAACTGGAAGTGGATTGCACATTTCACAGCCACCACTCAATGGTTGGTTTTATAACAGCCAAAATTGACACCCTACGTACCTGCTTCCCTAGTCAACCTCTCTAGAGTCTGTCCACAAATAGCCGACAGCCCCAGACATGCTGCCTTGGCTCCTGATAACTACACCAGTCAACTTAAAACAACCAAATCCTGGGCTCTTCCACCACCTCCATCCTGGGCTACAAGCAAAGACAGTTAAAACACTTAAACCCCTTTGGAGTTGGCACTAGTTCGACCAACATCCAAAATGGAGGAGGTCTCTGCCAGACTTTCCTAGACTGTGCAGCTGCAATTCAATGCTAGGACCACACTTATGTCAATCATTCACTTGGACGCTCGGCGGAGTCCACACCCTTCGTAGTTTAGGTTAATCCACAAAAAACAGGCACCGCTACACAAATTCAGGTTTTTCCCCCAACCAAAACGTTAAGTACAGGGCAATATACTGGAAAACCATCATCCTTTCTCACCGACTATTTCTGAAGAGCTCATATGGCAAATGAACTATAAAAGTTTTAAATTCCTCAAGGTCATGTCTTTGATGAGACCACAGCTGCAGAGCTCGTCTTTCACTTCTTCCCATACATATATACAGATATAAAACGTTAACTATGTGGGAAACCAAATGTTGACAGTACCTAAGTTAGTTGCTATTCTTTATAAAATGACAAGCTAGCCAAGTAAAAGGGCAAGGATGGGTTATGGCGGAACCTCAGCAGTCAGGTATTAAAAAGATAGCGGTTTCCCCTGAAAAGCCTTCCTCATCAGCTCAGTAAGGCATGCCTTTGGTTCCACTTGGACTGATCCGTCCTTTCGTCTAACGCACTGGGGGTCCACTGCCAGAGCCTGGCTCTGACTGACTCATGGGTGCATGTGTGTCAAAGTAGTAGTGATTCTCCCACTCAACTGATCCCGAAACTCGGATGCACCCAATCCAAAACTCTGACAGGTTCAAGCCGACAGAGGTGGGCACTTAAACAAAGACATTGTGGATTTTCAATGTTCCCTAAAGCCACAGATAACAGCTCCAAAGGAAGCCTGCATTTGGTCTAAACCTATCCCACACTTCTCCCTGTGAGCTATAAAACTGAATTCCTCAAAACTAAAATTACACAGGCGGATCCCTGTGGAACACCTAGTCTTTACTCTACGCATGCTCCAGAGCTGCAGGTCAGACCTTTTCCATATACCATGCATGTGAAATGACCAACTACACAATGTTAAGCTTTAAGTATTGTTTGCTTGCCTAATGTATGGTCTGCTCTCTGCACATAATGTATGTTCACAAGCAACACAGGATATACAGTACAACATTGACAAAGAGAACCATTCCTCAAATCCTTAACTATATATTCTGCTTAACTGTATATTCTGTGTGCATGTCAGGACACAATTCTTGAAAGGATATCATGGCTAGCATGAAGGTGCACCTGATCAGGATTGTAAAAGAGAAGCTTCATCGCAAAACATTTCTTCAGATGCGGTCAATATCAAAACCAGCACAACGTCAAATACTTGCCAACCCTCTGTTTAAAGTTATGCAGTTACAGTCATTTCCCAATGTCAACACGGGGTCATAATAAAAGGGGAAAAAGTGAACCACTGATTTATGAGTTATGCAGACCTACACCACAAGTCTCTGTTCTTGGCAAGCAATGCATATCTTTCATTTGTATATCTGCAACAAGACATGGGTTACCGTATGTTCATTTAAACTTGCCTTAGAAGCATAAAAAGCAGTGCAAGAGATGAAAGCACTGGATGTAAAAGGATGTTAGGCCCCTGTGCAAATGGTCACATCCCAACTTATGAGCTTATGTCCTTTTTTGCTGACATTTAAACTATGCACTGGATGAACCAGACTTGCAAAGAGAAAAAAATTACCATTTCCTACAGTGCTTTCTAATACACCCACGGTTTATGTTTTGCTCTGCATGTCCCTGCTCCGGCTGTGTTTTCTCTACTCTATCACTGCGCTAAATGGATTACCAATACCATAGTCCTCTCTCTCTCTCTCTCTCTCACACACACACACACACACACACACGCTTCCAGGAAAAGAGGCCTTCCGTAGTGTTGAGGGACCGCATGAAAAACAGAGGCGGGGGCCTTCAGTTCAGATGGTGGGGTCAGCGTCCTGATGACAGAAGAAAAGTTAGACGACACACCAGAGAACTATTGACGTCACTGCAATAGCGACCAGTGGTACTTTTTCCACACCTTACTTTCCTAGCCTGGGACCATCAGTTATTAGGAATGTGGTTGGGTCAATGTAAATAAAGCTGCCTAGGCATGTATGAGAGAGGGAAAGGAATCACCTGTGAAGAGTGTACCACTTCTACCGGTATATCTTTCTGTAGCGTTGTCCCCATTACGCATTTTTTTTGTTTGCACTGCAGATGCCAAAGAATGGTCAACGTTAATCTTTTGTCTTTATCTGTACCTTGCTCCACTAAAGTTTACAAAGAACAAAGGGGCTATTTCAGCAATGCCTTCATTCAAATTATAATCAGGTAATAATTGGGCATTTTGTCAGGTGATTATAAATGTACTATTTAAAAATAAACACATGTATTTACATTTAAAAAAGGCAGTGCCAGACATGCCAATGTCCAACCAAAAATACTGTTATAAGACTTTTTTTAGTTACTGGTAACTAACAACCTTGGTAAAAATCAGTTTAAATACCATGGAATACCACACAGTAATAAAAGCTAAAAACACAAAACTAACTAAACATCACATGCGTTTCCGCTACTCAAAAATAACCTCTCTGAATTGCATTTATATGATTGGTTCATTGGCTCTTTAGTTTCTTCTAATTCCTACTGTTTTTCAAAATTAACTTTGTGTATTCCAACTTCCCAAAAGAGTAGTGTCACATTTGAATTATGCGGTCTGCATGATTTGTGTGGTTCCAGAAATCAAGATGAAAAGCTCAGGGGAGAAGAAGAAAGACACACATTCCTGTGCATCCGTCACCTAAATCTTTGAAACAATCATTTCAGCCTCAACTTGTAGTGCAATCCTGCTCCAACCATATGTTGTTGGTGGCAATCCTACTGAATATTGCTCAGCCTCAGAGTCTGAGGGACACCGTTTGTTTTCTCATGGACAAACAATGTCCATTGTTCCTTGAAATTAGTTCTATTTTCCTTACCATGGGGTAGTAGGCCTATAGCCTTTTTAGTCTTGCCTGCATTATTATTGCATCTATGCAAGATTTGCATGAAAGATGTCTTGTTTTTCTTCCTGCAATTACAATGGGCTGACTCAACAACCCACAACCAAATGGATTTCCTCAAGGGCAATTTGGTTACGCTGGTAAAAGTCAAACAGTCACTTTGTTGTGAACACAGGGCCAGCCACATCAATGTCAGGTATAGCAGCACGGTGGCGAACGGACATATGGGCACATGTACACACACACAGACATGAGGGAACGTACGCATATGCGGCGTACACACACAGTCCAAAGCACATATGGCCACAACAGCAGACCCATTGCTGACACCATCTCTAATTGCTCATGTACAGCTCCATTTAATCCATGCACACATACATACAAATACACTTTGTAGCAGCAAAGCATGGCTCGGCCCCTCTGGGCCGGTCCACGTACAGCTGTGACGTCTCACATGTGGCGTGTTGTTGATACAAGGAGTAACACAAGTGGAAAATTGGAGCTGGTGGGGCCAGACGGCTGACTTCCTGGTAGGAAGAGAGTGGAGGACTGACCCACATATATAACGGGCCATAGGCTGACGGCATGACCACGGGAAACAGAAGGACAAAAGACCTGTGTGGTGCTGCTACACTGAATGGAGCTATGCAAGTTAGGATATATATACACCATCAGATGTCAACCGGAGCGACTGTGGAAACCCATGTGTGTCTTTAGATATATGCCAAGGTTGAGAGCGTAACATATTGAGCCAAATGGGATGCTCATTGCTAACCAGGTCAGGTTTTACACATCTCAAAGAGAGTTACTGGAACTCAACACAACTGACTAGGAGGGGGAAAACATTATACACAGTTGGTTGTCATAATGGGGTTTAGGATTCCAGGTAGTATGATGGGGATGGGTGGTCCCAGAATGTCAAGCTAAAATAACTAAAATAATAAGGGCACATTCACACAGCTTGCCTTTGAGTTGTGGCCTGTCAACTTAAAAATAGGCTGATTTTGTTCCACCCACCTGAGGAATACAGTTTCTGTTGTTCTTCTCAACAAGCGTTAAATTAACCATATGCTGTGGCCACTGGACATCAATGGGCAAGTATGAAGCTATGCTAATGTTTTAGCAGGGTCACACAACACAATGCCATACAATGTTGGGGACAAAAAAAACACATGTCTCCTTTTGGTTTAATGTTAATCATTAATAACAAGAAAGAAACCCCCACAAAGGGGGCATAGGTAGCTCTCAATTGACCATATAAACAATAGCAAAAACATTGTAAATGCCCCCCCCCCTAAAAATAGAAAAATCACATTCATTTGAACCGATCATACATCAATCATAGTGGTCCTTAATTGGCCAAGGGTTGCCGATTTGCTCAGACACATGACTAATTCCCCATTCATGTCAAAGGCATTTACTGTTTGTCTTCAGAAAATACAAACAGTAAATACTATAGCCGTTTATAGGAGGGGCATTCAAACAATGCCAAATCCTAACCCTACTTTTAAAACCAAATGAAGTTCCTTTGCTAGCATGGACAATTGAGTGATTGTGGGAACACACACACACACACACACACACACACACACACACACACACACACACAAGATAACTAGAAAGTTGGAAAATACAACTTGGCCATATCTAATGTCTGAATGCACAGTACACACAATTGTATCTCATACAATGTGTAGATTAAGGTCCAAAGAAAGACCAACCAGATCCTCTTGCAGCAGGCTGTATTAGGCCTAATATCAGAGGCTTAGTTACACACCCCACAATCTTTGAAAACCATAAACATACATTCCCACGAAAACATACTCATATTACCTGTAAATTAGTTTGTGACAATACACATCATTTTGACAGACCAAGGACCATAATAAAAACTAGATTTGTAACCACAGACTGAATGTTAGTGGGTCTTTATAAGCATTTGTTTTGGTTATAAAGGGTCTACTACTATACTTCAAGATTGTATCAAGTTGTGCTGTCGCGTGGTGGCATTCCCCTCTCAAATGTCAGGCTCCAAAGTTGTTGGAACTTGAAACAGACAACATACTAGATCAGTTGTTCCCGAAGTGGGGTCCGGGGACACCCCAGGGGTACTTGAGGGAGTCCCCAGCTAAATGGTAATTAGGAACCCTTATGGGTCTGTAACTATGGGAGTTAAATTAACATTTTACAACACAAATCGGAGTCTCAAAGTCATAGGAATGGTATTAAATGGGGGCCCGAATAGCCTACTGGATGTCAAACTCTGGGTCATTGAAATTAGAACCGTTGATAATCACTGCTACAGTCGCAAGTAACATCTCATGGTGGTCCGTGGCACATTTTTGGAGTCAAACCACTGTACTAGATGGTCGCAGCACTGGCTTTTTAAACCTTTAAAAAAGGGTGAATTCCACCCATTTTCCATTTTTTTCTGAGAGCGTACAAATGGAACCAAATGGACCCTAGGGGATCCATTTTTGTTCCATGTGTACGCTCTCAGAAAAAAAAAAAAAAAAAAAAAACAGGTCCTAAAAGAAAACTCACTAACGTGGTGAAACAGTGTGATGATTTCACCAAGTTGGGTTTCACCATGTTAATGATTTTTGTTCATTTTTGCTTTGTATAAAGTTGTGCTACAAAACGGAGCTACTTGATTCGTTCCAGTAAATAGACTGAATCCAGTTCTGTGTGCTGAGCTACGACGACGAGGCAAGAAAAGATGATAAAAGACCGTTTTGAATCTGAAAGCTGCCCCACGTATCTCTATAATGTTGTCGACTTGACACCGCGTTAACAGCGTAATATTTAACTGTGGAACAATATCGACCACGTTGGTGTCTACCTTTGTAACAACTACTCGCCGTGGTGGAACTTTGTAAACACAGAACGTTCCGCCGTGTGTGTGGAATGTTTCCCCCGTTCTGGTGAATCTACGGAGCTAAAGCCCAAGTCAGTGGTTTTTCGTTCAACCAGTGATCCGGGGACCACCATCGGTCCCTGGGAGGATTCCAGGTGGTCCCCAGCTAAATGATGGACAGTTGGTAACTAAATGGATCCTTATACATCTGTAACTCTTGTGATCGTGAAATGATACCAAACCTTTTGGTTTCATTGTACTCCCTAATTATCTGACTTAGTTAACTTTCAAGAATCTACACCATTAGAAAATGGAGAAGACTGTTATTCTGATCAACGTTTTTCCACTTTATCTCTTCTAAATTGTGACCAACAACGTGAAAATACTTAGTTTTGGGTCCGAGAGACTAAACTCAACATCAAATGGTGATCCATGGCTACAATGCAGAATAAATAATGGGCCATGGTATGAAAAAGGTTGAAAACCACTGGCCTAAGTGCATCTCCTCCTGCTAACGAACTGCTGCTTTCTACAAGTACAACATAAAGTTAACACAGCACCCCGTTAAAACAACCCTCCGTGGGCTGCTGCTGTTGCAAACAACCCCAAACCGGCCTAGAATAATAAGTGATTGCTAACTTCTGCACGTTTTTTGCCCTGAAACAATGACAACAATGAGCGTTTTAGAGATGTGGATCCATTTCCAGCGCCATAATTTGTCACACTTTCTCTGGAGAAGGAGGGAGGGAGGGGGTGGTAGTTAGTTAGCGAGGCTAACCGTGTTAGCTTAGGAAGCTACACACACATACACTGTCGTTCCAAGTTAAAACAAAACTGTGGTGGGGGAAAAAAGTTTATTCTTCTTACCCGAATCTCCCGGGGTTTTCATCGCGGCCGCCGGCAGTTTCTTCTCGTTCTGTTTTAGCCTTGTTTTTTTTATATAGCAGAGTGTTTTTAGACACCCACTCCTTTTCCTTTTTACTCCTGCTTGTTGCTGCTCCGTCCCCAGCGAGCCGCGGCTTTAAAAACCTCCAAACCAACACCTCGCCGCCGATCGCTTCGCTCCGCTCCGTTGTAGCAGCGCGAGGCGAGCTTTATGCTAAAGTTGGTTCACTTCAACTCCCTCCTCCTCTTCCCACCAACACACCACCACCCCGCTGGTTACGTTCTCACGGAGGAAGAGTTGCGCTAATTGCGTACGTGCACGTCGCGCGAGGAGCGACGTTTCTCGCGACAACTTTTTGCCCTGGAGGAATAGAGCATGTATAACACACGGCCCCAGATAGTGGCTCCAGGCTTGAAGCTGCCACGCTGGTGGCCAAGTTTGGTACTGCAGGCGGGTGGAATTCATGCACGAACGCCCCGAGAGCACGCACGCTCGTTTGCTTTGTGCACGCGGACAGGGCAGTTTGTATTTAAGTTGTTTTCTGAATAAACCCGCGGTCCTCACGTCATATACTACCTCTCAAAACATAACGGATGTATTATATGACAGATAATAAGCTCAATGCACACCCACAAGCTTGTTTTTGATGCCTTTTGATGTTTTTTTTCCTTTGCTCGTGCGCGACGGCGCTCGTTCATGGTTCCCATAATCCCTTGCGTCGGGCGCGTTCATGGAGAAATACTTCCGCATTGGGGCACCAAATTTTGGTGCCCCAATGCGGAAATAGGCGCACTTCCGGCGGTCTTCCGGGTGCTTCAAAGCGCCAATGAGCAACTTGTATTGAAATGAACGGCAAGGGGGCGGGGCTATCGCTCGAGTCAGTTCTCTGTTATTTTATTACTCTATGGTATATAGTACATTATTCTTGTTTAAAAAAAGTTGCGCTGCTGCCGCTGCCTACTGCCTGCCTGATGCGTTGTTGTTGTGGTTGAGTTGAATGGCGCAGCTCTAGTAACTTTGAGTGAGAGAAGAAGTGTAGAGTGGCTGCAGAAAAAGAGTCGTGCCGACAGAGAGAAAGTGTGTGGGGGAATGTACCGCCCGCTGCAGCTGCACACAGATCTACCAAGACCACGTACTATTTCGAGACGTTTATGTTACAACAAACTCCTCTTCCACCACCTCATCCCTCACCGACAGTCACAACAAAAGCGCCCCCACAGAAAAGAAATAAAATCAACCCAAAATGGAGGGGAGGGGGAGCACTGATTCTCATTTCTTTCCTCTCCCACCTCTCTCTCTCCGGCACAGACTTTTCTTTTTCCACTCACTTCGTATTCTAAACCAACCAACCCACCCCCTCCCTTGCCCCCCTCCTCTTCCTCTACCTCTCTCTCGCTCTGTGTCGGGGTGTCGTGTTTCTCTCCTCTGCCACACGGGGCCGCCCACGCCATCCAACCCAACCCGCCCCGGCCAGGGAGGGAGAGGAGAGGAGGGGAGGGGAGGGTATGAGAGGAGAGGAGAGGAGAGGAGAGGAGAGGAGAGGAGAGGAGAGGAGAGGAGGAGAGGAGAGGAGAGGAGAGGAGAGGAGAGGAGAGGAGAGGAGGAGGTATGAGAGGAGAGGAGAGGAGAGGAGAGGAGAGGAGAGGAGAGGAGAGGAGAGGAGAGGAGAGGAGAGGAGAGGAGAGGAGAGGAGAGGAGAGGAGAGGAGAGGAGAGGAGAGGAGAGGAAGAGCGGAACGCCCACTTTGTCGCTGGGCTCCGGTTGGCGCGTCACCGTCGTTGCCGAGGAGACTCGTCTCGTTGCTGCCGAGGTATCCTGTTTACCGGTAGATGTGCAGCAGTGTGCAACTGCAATTAACAGCTAGAAAAGCCGGCATCCATCCATGCACTTGTGTTGTGTTCACGAACAGTGTATGTAGTGTGAAGAAGACAGGTGGCTTTTAGTTTTAAATCACAGTGAAAGGTTGTCGTGGATAGATTAATAGGCAGCCTATGATTTCCAGAGGACATTATGAACTATGGCTATGTTATTTCAGCCTTATGTTCCCTCAACTCTAACCTAGCCCTCATCTTAACCTCAACTATGCCCAAATCTAATCCTAAACTTCACCTTAACCTCAGCAACACCATTCTTAAACCTAATCCTAACCTTGATGGAACATAGACATGACCCCGAACCAACAAGGGCGTGGTTATTCAAGTTCAAGGTCTTTATTAAAGGACAACTTCAACTTTTTTCTTAAAAGATGAGGGTTAATTTGTTTTCATTAGCCGCTGTATGACGAAACACATATTTGTTTGCAAAAGCGATTTCTTTTTTTTATTATCTACTACAGTCCTATTAAATCCCAGGAAATTACATCTGGCTACAAAAGATCACAGGATCTGCTGAATGTGACAAGCTGCCATATTGAGAGTCCAGTGCGGTGTGATCTTTTGCAGCCAGATGTAATTTCCTGGGCTTTATTACGACTGTAGTGGATAATAAAAAGAAATCACTTTTGTAAACAAATGTTTTGTAAACAAATGTGTATTTAGGACCATGTTCCATTGCCCCCGCCCCTGTCAAAAACAGCTAAAGAAAACAACAAATGAAAAACAATTAACATGCATCCTTTACTTTTTTCTAATAACATGAACCTCGGATGAAAAAAAAACTTGTCCTTTAAGGTCCCCACGGGGGGCAATTTGGTTTACGGCTGATCCTAGAGGTTTGACACATTCAGACACAATAAAAACAACAACAACACACCACAGCAACATGTAGCGGCTGAACCAACCAAGTCTAGTAAGAAAAGAAGCATCATAAAGTGCTATCTTCATCTTCAACAAACTTCAGAACTTTGTGTGAGTGTGTGTGTGTGGGGGCGGGGTCTCATTTGTCTTTCATTCTTTAATCCTCAACTTTTCTTTGCTTTCTTCCTATAGTACCTACCCATTAGTTCCTTCATTTTCCATGTCACGTTGGTTACTCTTGTCACTTCTGCGGGGCCGTGTTCTTCTGCCACCCACTTCTCTTCCCTTTCTGTCCAACCTCCTTCTCTCCTGATCTCTCTCTCTGTCTGTCTCTCTCTCCAGCATGGTGCTCTCTCCTCCATCTATAGTTGGTCCTCTTCTTCTTTGCTGAGTGGCAGCATGTGGGAAGAGAAGGCTGGCCAGCACCTTAGGATGATGTATGTCATGCCACTGTCACACTGTTGCACGCAGACAGGTGCGCGCGTGCGCGCGCACGCACACACACACACACACACACACACACACACACACACACACACGCACATCATCACCCTATGTGCCACTACGCAGGAAGATCCAGAGTGTTAACCAGTGCCACCGCAAAGCCTCAAGACCACATTAAGACATTTTTCCTGTCTACAGCAAAACCTTTTTTTCAGTTATAATACTTTTTATAATATTTTGAGCTGTACTTTAACGGTTTGATGGTGTTCCTGACAAAGCACATTCTGGTGTCAGTATATCCCTACCTAGATGAGTGAATCATTGTCTAAAGCACACGGTGGCCATTTTGCTTTTGTAACATTTCCCAATTGGAGGGGGGCAGGCGAAAATCGTGGCGCAAAGCGTCACAGGCGATGAATCATTTTCGACAGGACTTACCGTATATTAAGCAAGTAAGCATCAATAACATTAGTTGTTGTTGAAGTTGCAACAGGCACGTAGCATGCATGAAGATAAAGGTCTGACTCAGAGAGTTTTCTGTTTTCAATGATGAAATTATTTAGTGGTGGGCAATTAGGGGGGCATTCCTCCCCATACCTATACCTACCTCCGGCCCTGTCAGTTTCCCCTTCCGGGGTGACCGTGCTACACAGCTGCACCGGAAGAAAAAAATCTCTAAAAGATATAACAGTTTACTCCTGAGAAACAACAACAAAGGAGCGCCCTGAGCCCACACTGTTCCAGGACACTGCAGCTGAACCCATGTCAGTGATGTTTGTATCTGAGGTGGGCCTGCTGCATGTGAAAAGAATGCGAACAAAGGCCTAGCAGGGGAGCCTGGGGCTGCCTAGGTGTGAAATGGTGGGGCTGATTGAGACTAATTGATCACAAGACTCACTCTCGGTTCATTACCATGGTGCTAATGACCCCAGACAGTAAACAGAAGCAGTAGGTCATTTGAGCGATTCATCATTGACCGGTGAATGATGATGTAGGACTATAAACTTTTGATCAGTGGAAGTCATAAATAACGCAAGGGTGAATACCAGAACTTGCTGATTAAGGCTGGTGACACAATAGGACTAATAGTACTGATTAATATGTGAGTGTGTTTACACTCTTTGGTTGAACTGAGAGTTTTTTAGGGTGACCTGACTGAATCTTGATTGATTGATTGATTGATTGATTGATTGATTGATTGATTGATTGATTGATTGATTGATTGATTGATTGATTGATTGATTGATTGATTGATTGATTGATTGATTGATTGATTGATTGATTGATTGATTGATTGGACACCTTAAGTGGGCTAATTCAGATAATGAATAACACTTGAGAGTGTAAACATGGAACCAAATGGACCCGTAAGGGTCTATTTGGTTTCATTTTTACACTCTCAAGAGTTACATCTGGTTAAGGTGGTAGAAGCTCAAAAAGCTGGATGATTCTTTTGTAGAGGTATAATTTTTGAAATATCTGGAATACAATGTAAAACTACAGTGAAAAATATGTGGATATTCTCATTGTAGTTTTACATTTTATTATTCGTTTTTTGAGAAGTAAGCGTGATTGACTCCCCAATATCCCCAAGAGAAGGGATGAATGAATGGTCTCTCATCAACCACCAGCCATCTTGTTTTGATTAGTTCCTGAAAATGTGACTTTCTTTTGTGGAGATTATCCTCTCAAAAGACCTGCTATACAATATAGCGTTTGTGGGGTTTTTATTTGGTTCTAATTAGACAAGCATGCTGCTGTCGCTGAGGAAATCGGCATGTTTTTAAAATGGAAAATGGGGCCTGCGAGGGAAAATAGTAAACAGAGCCACACCCCGGGTGAGAGAGCGCACGGACACGCACGGACACACACACACACACACACACACACACAGACACACACACACACACACACACACACACACACACACACACGCACGCACGCACGCACGCACGCACGCACACACACACACACACACACACACACACACACACACACACACACACACACACACACACACATACACACACACACACACACCATGTTCCAGTTAATATCCCTCTGCTATCACAGCAGCTCACAAATCTTGCTGCTGTGTTTGCACATTGTTGTATTTCCCCCAGCAGATACTCAGGGCATGCACACACACACACACACACACACACACACACACACACACACACACACACACACACACACACACACACACACACACACACACACACACACACACACACACACACACACACACACGCACGTGCACACACACACGCACGTGCACATGAAATGTCTCTGACTTGTAGTGGCAGAGGCCTCTTTACACCTGTATGCATAAAAACATAGCAAAACATACTCAAAGACACATGCACACGCATTGTTGGATGTTCCAACAAGATCAAACAAGATGAACTGAGCGACCAACCAACCTGATGAGGAAGAGTCTGGAAATGGGGGAAAAGGAGGGGGAAGAGAGAGAGAGAAAGAGAGAGAGAGAGGGAGACAGAGAGAGGGAGAGGGAGAGGGTTTCGGGAAGAAAAAGGATTTAAAAAGAGGGGTCAGGAGAGGAGAGGAGGAGAAGGGGGGAGGGAGAGGAGGCAAAGAAAGAAGAGACAGAGTGAATGGGCTCTTTGTGATCAAAAGGCTTGTTTATTTTCTTGGCGCTTGAACTCCTCAGAACCACATTGGATCTGTCTGCACTGTCTAGAGAAGTGTTTCCCAAACTTCTTAGCTTGAGCTAAAAAAAGGGAAAAGAAAATTCGTGTCTCCCTGGGAGACCGACTGTTACAAAAATACATACAATGAATTTACTTCAGCCCTGTTTAATAGTGAAATGATCTACCAGCTCACAACACACTGTAATGCGTTGTGTGCTTGTTGATCTGACAAAAAAACACTGGATTGTTTTGAAGGAATGTTTTTCTTTTGAGTATTTTACAAAGATTCAAAAGGGGGCTAGCTATATTTACTTGTGACCCATTAAAATGCACCAGTGCAAACCAGTCCCGATTCACTGTTTGGGAAACACTGGTCTAGCCTCATGCGGAGGCGAGGAGAGACGCCATGCCGCCTCCACAAACATCCCAACGCTCTCCACAGCTCCAAGGAGACAATCTGGATGCTCACTATCATACGGTAAAGTAAAGCTGTCAATTTCACTCTGAACGTGTAAGAAATAATTACCATGCGAGAGTTAGTAACCGTATATAACACAGCTAGTTTTGTTTAGAAAATGTTCCACAATAAAACCACTTAAATATTTCACAAACCGATGATACTATCTGGGCCCATGCATACATGGGTGATAGAATGCAATGATATCCCATGTATAAAGCTTTGGCTTCATTCAGTTACAGTACATTGCTTTACATTACATTACATTAGAGGGCTCTTTAGAGTGGGCACGCATGAACACGGTCTTACCATACAGTTATTCACACTCACACAAGTACTCACTGTTCCTCTCTTTCTCTCCCCTGCCCCTCTCCCTCCCTCTGTATCTTCCAGCTGGTATTCACACATGTTTAATGGGATTAACACGCTCTTGTGCCAGTGGAGGACAGAGGACAGAAATGGAGGAAAGGGGGATCACTAAAAGGCTATGGAAGGAGGGAGAAGTGGGCGGGGGGGGGGGGTTTGGGGGGGCATGGTGGTCGGCATTTGAAAACGAAAACAAAAAAAATGTATGGGGGGAAAGAAAGAGGGGTGAGAGAACTCGCTAAATGAGCGTGTTATTAGACTATGGGAGGTCAGTGAGGACATTTTCGGACTCATTTGAATTTCGGGGAGCATGGTCCAACCGGACCCCCCAACCCCCTCTTCTGCTTACTATAGTCCAGTGGTTTTCAACCTTTTTGATACCAGGGTCCACTATTTATTCTGAATTTGAGACACACAGACAAGCATTTGATGACATTTTCGCCCCACAGATCCAAAACTAAAATACAAAACTACAGTTCCAGGCTGGATTTGGGAAACAAAACAGTCAAACATACAGATGAAAATGACCATTAATCTTCTACATTCCCTGGTTGTGCATTTTCTGCATTTATTGACAGCTTGACAGGAATTGGGGAGATAGACTATGATGTCACTGAAGCCATCAAATAACACAATATTCTTTTATTAAAAGCTGTTGTTGTCCAAGAGACTTGTATAATATGGTACAGTGACACTATAGACTATAGTGTCACCTAGTGAAACTTTTTAGGTCAGGAATTACCAGGACCCAAGCTAGTGAAAGTAGCAAATCACAAGGTGGCAGTCTGTTTGATATTGGTCTGTAGGCCCATGACCCATACAATGCGTCCCATCCCAAGTCCCTATAGTATGTTAATGACTGTTTTCTAACACGAAGAGGATGAACATTAATTCCTTAGTCTGGAAAGCAGTGGAACCTTGATGGCCAAGTGAACATTTAATTGGGTGTAAATTAACTCATCGTCTGAGGGAACGAAGGGTGTGAGTGAGTGAGTGAGTGAGTGAGTGAGTGAGTGAGTGAGTGAGTGTGTGTGTGTGTGTGTGTGTGTGTGTGTGTGTGTGTGCGTGCGTGCGTGTGTGTGTGTGTGTGTGTGTGTGTGTGTGTGTGTGTGTGTGTGCTTGCATGTGTGTGTGTGTGTGTGCGAGAGAAAGGGAGAGAGACACCTAAAATTGTTTATATTGAAAGAGTTAGTAAAGAGAAAGAGTATGGAGGGGGAGAGAGAGAGAGAGAGAGAAAACATGTGTGTGCGTGCACATGTGTGTGCACGCATGTGCGTGTGCATGAGAGAGAGGCTACATTCAATCCTTGAGGAAGAGAGCCCAGAGAGGAATGTGAGTTATATTTGACCTATTTCCGGCTCAGCGCCAAGACTATAATGGAGAGAGCGCAAGAGAGGGCGAGAGACAGGGGGAGCGAGCGAGAGAGAGAGAGACAGACAGACAGAGTGAGAGAGAGAGGGGGATCGAGAAAAAAGAGAAAGAGGAACATGAGTAAGGGAAACCTGAGAGGCAGCGTGCACAGACGATGGGGAAAATGAGTGAGTGGAGAAGTGTGAGTTGGCAAGTCAGAAAAAGAGAGAGGGAGATTATTAGAGATGGAGCAGAGAGAGGAGGGGGGAATAGTTAACACTATATGTGTGTGTGTGTGTGTGTGGGGGGGGGGGGGTCAACCAGAGAGGTATGTGTGGAACGTGTCAGTCTATATGAGCTCCAGTGTGTATGCGTTTAACAGTCTGCTCTGCACTATCACTGGAGGAACTCTCTTTTCCATTTCCTATTGGCACCATGTGCTGCTTCCACAAATACACTTCCCAGACGGTTACTACACTACACACACCACCCCTACTAGCTATCTCTACTCCTCTGCCTTTCTTAGCCCCTGGTTTAGTGAATATTACTGCATTAAGTGTATAAAATTGTAAATACAGCTTGATTCGCAATTGCTTTGATCGTAGGTCTTGCTGAACAGAAGCAACAAGTGTAGTGTAGGGTATAACAGTTCTTTTCGTAAGACCCACTGTAGCTCCAGGGATTTTCCCAGCACAGTTTTAGTGCTTAACAACTTGTAGAAGGTAGAAAATGCTAGATGCATTGCCATTAAACTTGCAGATTGCATCCACATCCCAAGGAGGGTGAACTGTGACCATTTGGGTGACCCCATGACCATTTCTCTGCCCAGAGTGTAAACTATGTACACAACAATTCATAGGCATTGTTGTAGCCATGCAATTTGCTTTAAACTGTGGTACATTACAGGGGTTGACACTAAGGTCTCCGAGGCACTTGCCCATCGGGCAAGTGCAAGTCAGGTTCTACTTGCCCTCAGGTCATGGTCACTTGCCCCCCAGGTTCCAGGTGGTCCCCAGTTAAGTTGGTTAACCAGATGTAACTCTTGAGAACGTGAAAATGAAACCAAATGGACCCTTGCGGGTACATTTGGTTTCATTTTTACACTCTCAAGAGTTAAAATTCATCATCTTAATTAGCCCAGGTCTACTCTGTAGAAGATTAATGGTCACTTTGATGTGTTAATTTGCCTGTTTTGTTTCCCAAATCCAGCCTGGAATTGTGGATAGCTAGAAAGCAAGGAAAGACACAGAGGCAGAGTGCAATGACCGCCTTCAAGACAAATTTATCTTGTGTTGTGTTATAGTGCACTAAGTCACACACTTGCCCGATCGGGCAACCAGGTAGCAGTCTTCACTTGCCCCACCATTTTTTTTTTACTTGCCCCGGGCAAGCGGGCAAGTGTTAGTGTCAGGCCCTGCATTATTTTATGAATTTGATAATGATAATGATGTGATGCCTGAGACTATTGCCCAAAGGGAGGTGCTATATAGCACTAAGTGAAAATGCAAACTTTGAACACATGTGGCTCATGAACCGCTTGACTGTCAACAATGACACTTATATACATGCATGCGCTTCCTCATGCCGAACAATTTTTGTGTTCTGACTTTTGACCTCTGACCTTTGTACTGCATCACCTGACATTTTGAATTATGAAGCAGAATAGTGGCACAATATTCCTGGCTATTCTCTCGGTGTTCATACCAGTAGCATTCTGTTTGCCTGACAAAGTTCATTGATCTTCAAATGCATGGTGTGACCTGGCATCTACCTGGCATCGAGTTTGCTGCGTTTTTGCTGTTATCCAGTATTTGCTGCTGCATTGTCTGGAGGAAGCCATACAAGTACATATGTCAACAAAATGCAACAATAAAGCACAAACTTGAACCTTGAACATTATATATACAGTACGTTGTATATACATTAAATACATTTTCCAACTTAGCCTCACCATTTCATTTGTAACAATACCTTCATTCTTACCATTTCCCCATTCCCAATCATTCTACCCTTCTACTCCATTTTCTCCAAATGTAGCTATTATACAATTTCCCCACGCATACAAGTCTTTCTCACTGCAAAGCCCTACAGTTGGTAATGTGGGTGGGTGTAGATGAGCAACAAGTCTCCCATACACATAAAATTACCAGCTGCCCGGTATACCGTACCAACCTCTATCACTAGAGCATCACCAGAGATCATCCTCCTCTGCTGCCTTACAACCCTTTAGCACAGCCAAATGTCTGTGCATTATGGCGACTTTGGGCTTGTGTATAAAGAGGGTTCTTCTAAATATTGGTATTGCATTTTTTTCTTAGGCTTGAATATAAAGTATTTAAGTATTCATGTATTGTTATTAATATTAATGGGTGGAATTCTCAAACGCCGTGGTGTAGCCAGGTATTTTGTAAGTCTTCTCATTGGTTGCATGGCAGCAAATCTGGTCTGGGGCCTTGTGTGTAGGCCAAAAGCCTGTACTACCAGGCCTGGGCTTACCAAATAATTACCCATAATAATTAAAATCTGCAATTCAAAAAGTCTAGAAGACACCCCGACCCCCAGATTTAAAATGTTACTGTACTTCCCTGCTTTCTTCATCATGAGTTGAAGCTTTATTATGGGTAATTATTTGTTAAACCCAGGCCCAGGTCTGGTGGTACAGGCTTTTGGCTTACACAAAAGGCCCCAGACCTGATTTGCTGCCATGCAGCCAGTGAGAAGACTTACACCATACCTGGCTACACCACAGCGAGAATTCCATCCATAATCATTAAGCCAAATATATTCATGTGATGTATACCGAAATCCTCACAACAACATATTGTATTGTGAGCTTGTAGATCGTTGATGTATACAGTATATGAATCCACGCAGGGCTGCCCTGTAGGCCAGCTGTATGCAATCAATGCTGTGGTGTCACATTTCCCCCGCGCCACCCAGACATGCTATTCTTACTGTTCCCTGCTATTATTCACCCACTCTTTCTCCCTTGTCCTCACTCTCGTCTTTCTGTTTCCATCACACTTGTGTGCTACCACTCATCATTGCTGTCCTTTCGTTTATATTATCTTCCTTCAACAAATGAGTGGTAAAATTCTATACGAGAGTCCATTCACAGCAGCTGTCACGCATTGAATAGGACGTCATTTAATCAGATTATACTGGTAGGTGAGATACTAATGAGTCATAAGTGAGATACTCATTCACCAGTAGGCGTTTGTCATTATTCTGTGGGCTGGGGCAAAGGCTATTGCCCCAAAACATGATTTATAATGCATATATTCCTGCCTATCCTATTTGATTCCATCTGAACACTCTCAGAGTCATGGTGGTCCTTGAATTGAATATGTTTTGAGACAGCAACACTGGTATTGTAATTTTATAGCAGACACAGTCCACACTACACACCAGCCTCTGACCGTGCATGTAATAAAATCGGTTACAGAAACAGTTCGAATGTGATGGAACCGATTCCGATTCCATGATGCTTGTTCCAGTTCCAGGTCCGGATCCCAAACCATTCTGGTGCTGTTCGCCCTTTCAGTCTAATTCATTTAGCTGACATTGTTGGTTCAAACCAGCAGGGATTGATTGAGCTGTGATGTCAAGTCAAGTCTGGTTGAACTGTAAACCATACTGTACTCATGTAAATGCTCTCATTAGCAACCATGTGCAATGTTTACTACAAAGCCCAAATCTCTTCTTAGTCACTTGGGTAACTTAGGGATTTGGGGTGTCAGTGTCGCTGTTGTGACACATTGGCGGCTCTCGCGGGGATCAAACCTGCGAGTCTGACCTGCGATCAATTATGCGGCAGAGACCTCCACCACCAACCAAACACCCTGCCACTCTCACTTATGGTGATTTATGAACGCTGACTCATCTTCCCCGCTGTTTGCACTTACTTGCGAGTCTGTCTGGCTAGAGCCTGTCAGTTTAATCGCGTAGAAAATGTAAAACAAAATATATATTAGAACGGCGTTACGGTTTTCGGACTGGGTGGGGTGTGGTGTTTTTTTTTTCTTTTGGATGCGTACAGAGTTTGAGTTGGGATGGGTGTTGGGTTGAAGCGGGGGTTTGTCTGAACTGGGTTGGGATTGGCCGCCAGTGTGTTTGTGTAGGTTTGGCTGGGGCTGGGCAAGGGGCCTACGTGGAACCCAAAGTTATGCCCAATGTGAGGCGCTCCCTTTGGCTGTACCCTTATAGGCCAGGGGCGGATGTAACATTTCCCATTTTTTTTTTGGGGGGGGGGGGGGCAGGAGAAAATGGTATGGGGGCGGCTTCATCGCCCGTGTCGTGAACGATGAAACCGCCACCCATACCATTTTCAGTTACAGGACTTTTATTAGAGAATTAAGCATCAATAATAACATCAGGTGTTGTTGAAGTTGCAACATACACGCAGCATGCATAAAGCTAAGGGTCTGAGAGTATACTGTTTTCAATGACGGAATGCTACTTGGTTTAGTGGTGCGACAATTCTAGTTAGGTAGTAGCAGGTTTAGTGTTTCACATCATTTTAAATATAAGCACTTTAATTTGAAATGTGGATTGTTTTGCATGTTTGGTGGGGCAGTCAGGGCATTTAGGGGGGCATTGCCCCCCCCCCCCATGCCCATGCCTAGATCCGCCCCTGTTATAGGCCCTGATGGGAACAGACAGGGGTACCGTCGGCCTGTGGCGATTAGACGGTCTGAGGACGTGCCAAAGAGCCGACCAACAACCCCACCATGACCAACCTGCCGACTGTGAGAAACCCGCCACCTACCGCACGTACGCACACACACAGACTCGGTAACTAAAGGAACATAACTGTTTGGAATAGTGTGTGTGTGTGTGTGTGTGTGTGTGTATGTGTGTGTGTGTGTGTGTGTGTGTGTGTGTGTGTGTGTGTGTGTGTGTGTGTGTGTGTGTGTGTGTGTGTATCATGGTGGTTAGCTATGGACTTTATGTCTGGAAGCGTGTGGCTTATGGAGCCTTGGGTAGACGTACATCACATTTAGATGTGGTGTCTTGTGTTGACTGCTGAGCTCTGCGCTGATACTACAGTGGATGACATCTGGAATGAATATCATTTTTTTTAATCCAATCATTTATAGAGTACAGATTTCATTGCTAAAATATGGTAATGTAATCTCTAACATTATTGAGCGTCTACTAATAGATTACATTATTTAGGGAGTAAAATCTTAGACACTGGGAGACTAGAAAGGTTCTTAGACACTGACTAGACAGCATGGGCGACAGACCCTTTTCTCTTTTAAAGAGAGGGTGCCGTGAGTTTTGTATTTTTTCCAATTTGTACATGTTTAAGAGGTGACAGCATGTAAATAGACCCCTCGGTGTGTTTTTTAATGTGCAATGATGTCTTCCCTTTGTATTTAGGGTTTCTTCCTGCATGGGGGCTGGACCTTTCCAGTCAAACGTGCCAATGAAAAAAACTTCAATATAGTGACATCACCTGTTCAGCACCACCCCTAACTCCTCCCCCTTTAGCATGCAACTAAAGCTGTGGGCGTGGCTTCAGTTCAGGTGGATCTCCACCCATCACCACCCACCAGGCAAACCAGCCATAATTAATGAACTGGTAGGCTGGAATCATAAAAATGACAGTTTAACAAACACTGTACACTTTTTTGGGAAAAAAATCTTACTTTTCATACAACATTAATACCTGATGATCATGTTTTAGGGTAGAAAAAAATCATGGCACTCCATCTTTAAGTGGGTTGTCTCAAGCCATGCTTTGTCACTTGATCCTTGAGAATGCTCTCTTCCGACTTTCCTGTCACTGTCAGATTATAATCCATGTAAATATTTCCTGTCACAGTTCAGAAGCTCATCAAAGTGCAACGCCCAAAGCAACAGTGCCTAGTGTGTGTCTGTGTGTGTGTGTGTGTGTGTGTGTGTGTGTGTGTGTGTGTGTGTGTGTGTGTGTGTGTGTGTGTGTGTGTGTGTGTGTGAGTGTAGCAATATTAGGAATGCTAATATGTATTCAAAATAGGTTAGACAAGTGTGACGCACACTTAGCTACTGCTGTATATACCGGTTCTACTACATGGACAGTTAAAACTGTTGAGAAAGAATTTACATGTGAAATGTAGCATAACATGCCTGCTTGTGGCTGCTGAATTGCTACTCTTAAAAAGAAGAGGGGGGGAGAAAAAAGAAGATGGAATGTTATTTTTGTGACATTGAGATGTGGAATGCCAGGTGCCATGCTTCTAAATAAACATAATAATAAAGGAAAAGCATTAAACATTCTCCACTGCATACTTTGTCAAAGAGACAATCCTTCCATGTGCTACATCCACCCTGGGAAACTTAACCCATCAGGTGAAAAGCTTGCTTCAAAGCACGAGGCCAGTCCGCTGCCTCCCCAGTTTTGTGAAGAGTGTCGAGCCCAGGATCACAGTAGGCAATTGGCACTGGGTGAAAAACAATTGTGGGATAAAAAAAACAACAACAAAAAGCAGACAGTCTAACCTCTTAGCTACATTATACAATGTCAAGATACCGCAACATTCTACTGCTGAATTTAATGCATAAACTAAATGCTCAACTACAACAGACATACTAACACACTTTATCTGTTCATGGATGCCTCCCTCACTGAAAAACCAGTCTGCAACATGTTGAAGTATTTACTGTTTTTGACTCCACCATGTGTGAAGTGGGACAGGTGGGAAATCCCATCATGGACGAAGATACTTAACCCCATATTGCTCCCGATTGCTGGTTGGTACCTTGCATGGCTTCAGCCGCAATAAGTGTACGAATGTGTGTGTGTGTGTGTGTGTGTGTGTGTGTGTGTGTGTGTGTGTGTGTGTGTGTGTGTGTGTGTGTGTGTGTGTGTGTGTGTGTGTGTGAATGGGTGAATGTAAAGTGCCTTGGATAAACACACTAAATGCACCATTTACAATGCACTCTTTCATTTCCCCTCTAGAATAGAGTTGTTTTTTGTGCTTTGTGTTTAGAAAGAGTGTTCCTTAATAAAGGCCGTCGTCATGGTTACACCTTCAGATCATACACAACATAGTCTACATCATCAGACATAATGGCTGCAGTGCATTAACCACATACACTAGCGTCCCTATTCTGGGAATGTCTTACAGATTTACTATTGACTGTATTCACTCACAATACAACATACTGTAATACACTTAATACACTATTCCTGACCCATTTGAATATATGAACATATATTGATGCATATATTTGGAGGTGTATGCAATTTGGGCCATGGGGAGGCAGCACTTAAAGGTTTCATGACATCATTGACGTTTCCTTTTCATTTAGTTTCATTTTTATGACCTCAATTACACCTGGACCACTGAACATTCAGTGAATTTTCTGTTGCCTGGGATTTTCTCTGTGTCTGTGAAGCCTTTGGGCAGCAATGAAAACAGGCAAAACAGTGTTAACAGTGACATCTGCAGGCAAATCTCACTGTCAATCATGGGATTTGGACTTTTGAAATGACAGAAACATAGAATTTGCAATTGAAATGTAGAGAAAGTATAAATAGGCCAACTCAATAAAGTGCACATATTCAAAACATTTACATTTAGGCCTACAGAACAGCAAATGCGCTCTGGCTGAGTAACAAGTGTTCAAAGCCAATGCCAAGTCTACGAAGAGAGCTCTCGCACGTAGGTTTAGACTTCTGTCTAAATACTACAATATTTGTTAGGTGCACCAATGTTTCAACCGCTACGATTCTGCTTATATTCAAAATGACAAGTTCCCATAATAATAGCCACATATACAGTTTGTGAGCTGCTGATTGTGATTCTATCTTTAGGCCATGCTTTCTGTGGAAGAGGTACTATAATGGTCCTCCACATTTCAGGAATTGTGGGTGCCGAAAACATGTTTTCAAAGTGGGGGGCATCAGTGGGGTTCTGTTCTCTTTTTTCCCCTGACATTTTGCAATAGGGAGCCAGACTATTTGAGGGGTCATTGGCATAGAACGTTTGGGTACCCCTGCCTAGGACATTCTTTCTTTGGAAGAGGTAGGCTACTACATTCAAGGTCTTTCACACTTCAAGAATTATGTGAGTAGGACTATGTGTAAAACGCTGAAAAGGAGGTTGCACAGCATGCAGGAGCAAGCAGCAATTGTTCTCTAGATAAATTAGATTATCTGGTCCTGAGACCTTCCTCTGGTTTAAAAGATTTAAAAGTGCTCTTTGCTTGCTCAACCGAAACATAAATTCACTCTTCCTGCACAGGTAGCTGCTGACAACTGATGTTAACATTATCCGAATTATTCTCCCCAACCGAGAACAAACAGTGTTCAGTTCTGCCGCTAATGCTTTCTGAGTGCTTGATAATTCAGTCATCCCACTCACAGTGTTTCATACTGTAAGTGTTTTGTATTGTTGCGTTTAAAAGCTAAATCTTTTAGTTCTTGAAAATATTGTTCTACATGCTTTAATAATTGTGTGTGTGTGTGTGTGTGTGTGTGTGTGTGTGTGTGTGTGTGTGTGTGTGTATCATGGTGGTTAGCTATGGACTTTATGTCTGGAAGCGTGTGGCTTATGGAGCCTTGGGTAGACGTACATCACATTTAGATGTGGTGTCTTGTGTTGACTGCTGAGCTCTGCGCTGATACTACAGTGGATGACATCTGGAATGAATATCATTTTTTTTAATCCAATCATTTATAGAGTACACTTAAAGGTTTCATGATATCATTGACGTTTCCTTTTCATTTAGTTTCATTTTTATGACCTCAATTACACCTGGACCACTGAACATTCAGTGAATTTTCTGTTGCCTGGGATTTTCTCTGTGTCTGTGAAGCCTTTGGGCAGCAATGAAAACAGGCAAAACAGTGTTAACAGTGACATCTGCAGGCAAATCTCACTGTCAATCATGGGATTTGGACTTTTGAAATGACAGAAACATAGAATTTGCAATTAAAATGTAGAGAAAGTATAAATAGGCCAACTCAATAAAGTGCACATATTCAAAACATTTACATTTAGGCCTACAGAACAGCAAATGCGCTCTGGCTGAGTAACAAGTGTTCAAAGCCAATGCCAAGTCTACGAAGAGAGCTCTCGCACGTAGGTTTAGACTTCTGTCTAAATACTACAATATTTGTTAGGTGCACCAATGTTTCAACCGCTACGATTCTGCTTATATTCAAAATGACAAGTTCCCATAATAATAGCCACATATACAGTTTGTGAGCTGCTGATTGTGATTCTATCTTTAGGCCATGCTTTCTGTGGAAGAGGTACTATAATGGTCCTCCACATTTCAGGAATTGTGGGTGCCGAAAACATGTTTTCAAAGTGGGGGGCATCAGTGGGGTTCTGTTCTCTTTTTTCCCCTGACATTTTGCAATAGGGAGCCAGACTATTTGAGGGGTCATTGGCATAGAACGTTTGGGTACCCCTGCCTAGGACATTCTTTCTTTGGAAGAGGTAGGCTACTACATTCAAGGTCTTTCACACTTCAAGAATTATGTGAGTAGGACTATGTGTAAAACGCTGAAAAGGAGGTTGCACAGCATGCAGGAGCAAGCAGCAATTGTTCTCTAGATAAATTAGATTATCTGGTCCTGAGACCTTCCTCTGGTTTAAAAGATTTAAAAGTGCTCTTTGCTTGCTCAACCGAAACATAAATTCACTCTTCCTGCACAGGTAGCTGCTGACAACTGATGTTAACATTATCCGAATTATTCTCCCCAACCGAGAACAAACAGTGTTCAGTTCTGCCGCTAATGCTTTCTGAGTGCTTGATAATTCAGTCATCCCACTCACAGTGTTTCATACTGTAAGTGTTTTGTATTGTTGCGTTTAAAAGCTAAATCTTTTAGTTCTTGAAAATATTGTTCTACATGCTTTAATAATTGTGCTCCCGGTAGGCCTACTTGATGTCAGTCTGCCTTGCAGTACGGTCGACATGATCCTTGTATATCTTTGGCTAAAAAATGGGTTACAACATTTATCTGAAATTAAAAAGGTTGGGAATCACTAAGGTAACCAGCCTCTGTGCTGTGTGAGGATCATTATGCCATTATGTACTGGGTAATATGTATAAATTGACCCGTAAGCCCCTATAGTCTGGATCTTGCGGGTCTATTTTTACACTAAATTGGCTCTCTTGTGCAGGAAGCTACTTATAAGTGAGGACATCAAACTTGTTCAGAACTCCCTCATTAAAACGCTGTTCTCATACTCTCTCACCCACCTGCTTGATCCCGCATGGTTCATTTTGCTTCCTAGCTAGTGCACGGTTTCAAACAACAGGCAGTGAAGCCCAACGGGATCTGCATTTAGTTTGACGATTAAATTGTTTTTCTTTGTTCTTTTTTAAGTTTAAAGAGTATTTTATATGATTTATTTTTAGATGGCCGAGGGTGTGAGAGGAGAGATGTGTTTGTGGGGATTTAACAATGCAGTAATTCCAGCATTGATTTTATGAAACAGAAACATACAGTATTGTTTGATTTGGTATAGTATCAAATAGTTTTGCAATGCAAATAATCTCAATTGTTTTGATAAGAAATAGTAAGAGAAAGAGGGGTTTCATTCGTTTCCCATTCCATATGGGTAGATACACAGTCTATTAATAATTGTGTGTATTCTCTGTGTTCCTGTCAACCATATGCTCAAAAACATCATTTGCCAGATAATCAACGTTTACATTTACATTTATATCCATAAATAATATTCTTCAGAATATTATGCTCTGAGAAAACCCTGCACTATTCACACGTTTCACACAGGATTAATTTAAATGCTTAATAGTTACTAACCAAAGTATTAACATAGTTTTCCATATCATCATACTGTCAACCGTACATACTGCTGTTCATAATCAGGGATTTTTCATTCAAGTTGATTAACCTTTGCACCCCTATAATCTACAAGGATTTGGAAATAGCTGTTAAAAGACTGCAGCTGTGTCACTAGGCCAGTGGTTTTCAACATTTTTTGGGGGACCCACTATTTATTAATCATGTGAGCTACGGACCACCATTTGCTGACATCTTAGCCCCACAGACCCCAAACTTTATTTTGTCCACGATGCCAGGCTGGATTTGAGAAATGAAATCAAACATACAGATCAAAGTGGCCATCAATCTTCTACATTCTCTAATTGTGTAGACTTGATTATTTGATTCAGATGAATATTTTCTCTCTTGCGAATGTAAACATTTTTACGCTCTCAAAGAGTTACACCTGTGTAACCAACTTTCCATCATTTAGCCTGAGGACCACCTGGAACTCTCTCAAGGACCACTGGTGATCCCCAGACCACTGGTTGAAAACCACTGCACTAGGCCAATGATAAGGAAGAGGTTATTTGAAATTGTGTCCATATCAGAGGCAGAGGTGTGTGTGTGGTGAGGGTGGATTATATCGTTTGGAATGTTATAGTTTAGTGAAGGGGTCCACCTAGTGGTGATAGTGAACAACTGCAGTGCCTCAATTCACATTGATAATGTTACCCCAAATTCATTGAGTAAGTGAACCTGGTAAACCCATGAGGTTTACTTGGTGTGTTGATAAGTTGCATTATGCATATCCTGAGGGTGTGCTGCTCTCGAATGTCCACATCCAATACGTTCACCTGTGTTCAGAATGGACCTAGATGACTCTTTTTGGGATGTTTACGATGATGAGGTATTTCATTTTGGTTTCCAGGGAGAATTTGGCTGCTTTTCATTCACATCTGGACGTGCGGGGGAGTGCGTCAAGGCGTGAACAGAGAGGTTATTCATGGTTGCCGAGCATGAAATGGGAGTGAGTGAGTCTGTATACGCACTGTACACATGGTCAATATTACTTAGAAAAGTAACTTCTTTACTTTACTCGTTACCCCTTAGACAAAGTAATATCATTACTTTACTTATTACTGGAATTGAAGAGTAATATATTACATATTACGTTATTACTTTCCCAAGTTCCCAAGCCATTGAAAAAATAGAGATGTACAACATAATCTGTTTAGCGAGCTTTTTTTTAGAACTGAATCCAATTTATTGGAATAATAATAGTCTCCAATCCCACAAACTGCACCTGAAAAAAAAGCCAACAAAATCTGTGTCTTTGACCTTTTACTTTTTCACAATTGTTTTCAAAGACAGTTGAGGTCTTGTATTTAAAAATAAAATACAAAATAAAGCAGCAAGCGATTTGTAATGTACATAACGCAGGATGCAGCATGTGGACTAGATCTACAATCTAGTGCACATCTCTGTTGTTACAGTACCCGTCGATAGCTTGTAAATCTGTTCTATTTTTGAATGCAACAAAAAAAGTAACTTGGCGTTACTTGCAAAGTAATGCGTTACTTATTACCCATTTTTGCAGAGTAATCTCGTTACTTTACTTTTTGGAGCAAAAGTAATAATATTACAGTAATATGTAATCTATAATTAGTTACTGCCCAACACTGTGTATACGTACTGTACACATGTAGACCTATAGCTGGTGCCTCAAGTTCGTCTACAGTTCTTCACTGCAGTCTGCACCACTTTGACTGAACATGTCCAAGCCACAAGGCCACAATGCGTAAAATTAAGCACAGACCGTCAGGCGTGTCTGTATATGTAAGCATGTGCATTATGTATGAAAGAATTGAGGTTACCCAATTAAACACAGACATGAGTCGGACTTTGTAAAGCACACTCAACTGTAGCCTACTGCCCTTAATTCAATGTGTGCGTGTGTGTGTGTGTGTGTGTGTGTGTGTATGTGTGTGTGTGTGTGTGTGTGTGTGTGTGTGTGTGTGTGTGTGTGTGTGTGTGTGTATGTGTGTGTGTGTGTGTCCCGAGGGACATGTGGCTGAAGATGTATGAGAAAAAAACAAGAGTTCCCAGAAGAGCGGAGCGACTGCCAGGACTGACTGGAAGTGTGTACACACACACACGCGCGCGCGCGCGCACACACACGCACGCACGCACGCACGCACGCACGCACGCACGCACACACGCACACACACACACACACACACACACACACAGGCCACCCACATATCATTTCCTTGGACAAGGTGTCCAAGGAGTCACTCAACACATGAAAATTACATATCATCAGCACCATGCAGGAAACATTAATGTACAGCTCTACTACTAATACAGTTAATCGTCACGCCTTGCTGTCGGCTCAAACACAGTTGCCATATTTTGGACACAAACCGCAAAATTAGACATATTCCACTGAACTACAGCCATAACGTCACAATTTTCACATCTCGACAGTGTTAGAAAGCAAAAGTGCAATAACTGCGCAAATAAATTATTGTTACTGGTAAAAGGCTTGTTTCTTTTGGTCAGTCAGATGGGTAGTCAGCATGTTTTGTCTTGAGGTAAAAATTTGTTCATGAGGTAATTGCGTATCCACGATGTTCCTTGAATGGTCACTCAGGGTTAGGAAGGCCCTTGAAAATCTTAAAAGGGTCCGTATTTCATGGAGAGCATTTCATCATACGGCTGTGGCCTGCACAGGGGTCAAGAGAACTTCATTCACCCCATTGCTCCAACATGCACCATCGCAACAGTTGGCCAAGATGGAGAGCATGGGTAGTTTTAATTTATGTATCCAGAGTAGTGATTTAGAGTAGTGATTTATGCACTCTCATATGATTTTTTTAAGAAATGAGTGGTGCAACACATGGGTGAATTCAGGCGGTTGGTTTGGTCGTTGTGGCGATGTCAAAAACCAGAACATATCTCATAAATAACACGTTTTTTGGAAAGGCCCAACGTTGATTAGTCCTCCAGTTACATAGACCTGGCAGGTTTCATCAAACCAAAAACGTCTGGGAGTGATATTTGAGTGGGAATTAATACGTGCCACAGACAGAGTGACCCTATATTCTAGAAGTGTTTCCATTCCAGTGGATTGGGTGTGACTGAAACACACATTTGTTGACCTCATGGTTTCTAAAAATATGAGTCTTTCCTTTGCGATTGGAGAGACTGAGTGAGAGGAAAGTGTGAGTGGATGGGAGAGCAAGGGAAGTCCATTTTCCAAAACAGTCAGCTGCTACTACTACTGCGGAGCCACCCATAATGCAATGGAGTAATCACTCCATAACCCCACATGGTGGTAAACGTCAACACAAACCCCCAGTGAAAAATCTCCCTTAGATACACTCTGTTACAAGTAGAATTCACATATTCAAGATGTACTTGAATAATAGTATCGCCATTGAAATATACTTAAAGTACATGAACTCCTAAAGATGAATACAATAAACATCTTAGTAGTGTCCGAGTAACAGCAGCTGCAGCTCAAGTAAATGGCTTTAGCCAGAGCCTACAGAGAGAAAAGCCTACAGCACCAGCAGGCTTGGATGGTCACCCATCCAAGTACTAACTAGGCCCTTCCCTGCTTAGTTTCTGAGATCAGACAAGATCAGGCATGTTCAGGGTGGTACAACTGTAAGCAACAACAGCTGTGGTCGGTGGTGTCCAATATTTAGATAGTGAGGGAGTGAAATTATCACAGGCAATTAGTTACAGCTGTCCGAATATTCAGGGCCCTAAAGACGAATGCAAATTGAATATCAACATCCTATGTGTCCAAGACCTAGATAGGGGGGAGGGTGAAATTAGTAAAAAAAGAAAAGAAAAAGAAAAATAGTTTAAAAGAACACATGTTCGAAATAGACACTAGTCCATGGGCATGATATGAGGTATGATAATACTTTTGGTGGCAAAGGCTACTTATGATTTTTGAGAAGAAGTCCATCTCTGAAAAAAAAGAGTACCATTGCTGAAAATTAAATAGGAATAGCGGTAATGCTGTTACATAAGAAAATGGACTTGGATTTGGAAATAGAGGGGAAGAAATGGAATAGGTAGGCATTTTTATATTACATTTGTAATGCTACTGACTTTTGCGCGCACGCAACAAAATATTACGGGTTTGAGCTGACAGGCCCATTTCTGTGTCAATCAAAGTCACCTTAAATCAGGTGTGCCCACACCTTTTTGACTTGTGAGTGTCTTTCAAAATGACCAATTCAACAAGATACTGTACTACTACAATAACGACCCAATACAGACAGGAAACATCATTGTGGCGTGTGTGGTATGTGATATATCAACTCTGTTCTTTAGAGCTCCCATTTTGAATTGTGCCCAGTAGGAAATGCTTTTAACACTCTCCAGGGGGCATTGGGAACTGCAATTTTATGTAAAAAATAATCTTCTGCTCTCTCGCTCCACCTCAACTCCAACCGCACACTGGGTCGGTTAGAGAGATTAGAGGGCCACTATTGAGAAATTAACCTTAACACGGCAGCAATGTTAGAAATAGCGCAAAAGAAAGCAGCAGGTGTTTTTTAAGTGTTCTTAGCCTTTTTTGTTAAATGTGCCCGTTTATATGACTCAGTCCACTGCAATGGATTCAATAATGGATACATAATTACAATACTTAAAGCTATTCAACATCACCACTATTTTGCTGTCCGAGCCAACCAATTAAGTCACCTTGCAGGCTTGCACTATAGATATACTGTAGATGTACTATCGTGTTTCAGAATAGATACAGTGGAGCGGCCCTGTCCAGCTATTGATGAAGTACAGTGGTCTAAAATAAATACAGTACAGTGGCATTTACATGCAGAAAAGTGGTCTTGTGCACCTTCAGATAAAGCACAGTGGTGAGTGAAACAGTACAGTGGTCTCTACAGACTTAGTTCCCAGTAACGTGGTCTCTTTGTTACAATGGGCAGAAATTAGACATTCGTACTGCAATAACTGTATAAAATGGCTTGGTTCTTGTCCAAAACAGCATGTGGTTGCCATAAATGTGGCATGCCTGTAAGTATGGATTTAACCCCTTCCCAACAAGGTAGCAAGTGGTTGGTCTCATTGCAAACTGAAGTTGTCTAGAATCAAATTGTCTATCTCAAATTTTGAGGGTGCAACATTATTATAAGACCTTTTCGCTGGTGTTCAAGACAGCAAGACAGCAGGTCCTTAAAATGCTTTTTAATATAAAGCTGAAAATCCCCTCCCCCCAGTATAAAATATTGTAGATAAATTATACATTTTCCTACATATTCCAGATATTGTATTTTGTGTCACTGATATTTTGTGATGGCATAGAAGTAAAAGAAAGAATATGATTTAGGCAGATATTGTGTAAAAAACAATTTGTTCCAAGTATGAAGTGCACTGGCAATGACTGTACTTGTCCCACATACTCAAGTGTCCTCTTCAAGACGACTCCAAACACTATAGTATGACATATGTCATGTCTGTATCTAAAATGGCATTTTCAGTGGGGTAGGCTACCTTTAGGCTACCTTTATCAGCTTAGGCTACCTTTATCAAATTAACTACCATGTAGGAATTATGGGTTGTCATATCAAAATATTATCTATAGACAAAGAGATTCTCAAAATTCATGAGTAGCCTTTGCCACCAAAAGAGGTATCATATCTCATATAGCCCATGGACTATTGTGCTTTCTAAGGTGTGATTTGGGGCCCTATTCAACATCAACATCCTAATAGTGTCCAAGAACCAGCAGCTGTGGTGAGTACAGCTTTGGACCCAAGGCATTCTCCCATCGAAGTACTAACCAGCCCCTAGTACATGCACACATCATGGCAATACAATGTGGTAGTTGTATGATCTCTGTGTGGAGATAGATTCAAAGTCTTTGGTTTTAACCATTGAGGTCAAAACATCAGTAAAATCTATTTTCATATAACAAGTTCAAATGTATAACTTTAGCTGTAGCTCTACTAGCTTTAGAGATCTGCAAGTTCACAATGAGTCAGCCGGCGATGCATTGAGCTTGTAGATCTATTTTCACATGGCCAAAATATGTTACACTAACTAATAATAAATAAAGCTGCAAGCAGCGATAAGACGGGACCAAGCAAGCAGCTAAGGCAATAAGAATAATATGCACAAATAAGCCATAGAAACATGGAAGACTGAACTTGAGAAATACATCATGTAATTGTGAGAGCAAGGCAGGGTTCTTGAAGACTCACACTTTGCATTTTCAGTAGCCAAACTTGAACCCACAACCTTTTGTTCTAAGGCTGGTGCTCTACTGACTGCGCAACCCAGATACAATAATTTGCTTAATTGGTGTTAACAATGAAAAAAAAAAAAAAACATAAGACGGCACCAAGCAGGAAGCAATATGAACAATATGCACAAATAAGCAATCCGAGGGTGGAGCTTACTGGTTAAAGTGTTTCCCATGAGTCAAGTAACATGTCGAAAGAAGTTCCATAATCTCAGGCCAAATGCGGCATGAACTACATTTTCAAGTGTTTGATTTTCAAAAAACTGCTATAGCGCCCCCTTTGACCAATTGCAGCAAGACTGGTTTTCATGCTATTTGGCATCCCCTTCTACCAAACTGAAAATCTCATAAGCAGATTACGCTGCATGGGTGTATTAGTTGCAGAAGAAAACAGAAGTAATAATAATAATAATAATAATAATAATAATAATAATAATAATAATAATAACAAAACAAAGTAACCATAAACTAAAGTTTTCATTCTGGTGGAGTAAAAGTACAATATTTTCAAGTATACAAAGTTTTTGAAGTCGAAATTATGGAATAAAGTAATTTAAAGAAAGAAAGAAGAAGCGAGAGAAGAACTTGGTCTACATTCGCACTTTATTCCTAACACTTACTGGTTCAGCTTTGTTCCCCTTTCCCCGGTCCCCAAAACAACAGGCACACAGATAGCGATGAGTAAGGGAACAGTAGAGAACAGTTTAAAGAACCCACACAGTTCGAAAAAACAGAATATGTTTATCTTTATCAACTCAACAGAGCAAGAGAGAGCGAGAGAGTGCCTTGAGGTCAAAAACAGCATAGGCTACTGGAACCATACTTTATAAAACAGAATAGAATAAGACCCATGAAACAGATAATAAACTTCACAAAGCAGTGTTTTTCTTTTGTGTTTGTTCACTAGGCCATATAAAAGAGAACATTTGGTGTGTGTGTGTGTGTGTGTGTGTGTGTGTGTGTGTGTGTGTGTGTGTGTGTGTGTGTGTGTGTGTGTGTGTGTGTGTGTGTGTGTGTGCGCGTGTGTGTGCGCGTGTGCGTGAGCAGTATACACACACACGCACATAAATAAACACACACCTTTGAAAAACAATATGGGAGTTTCTTGACATGAAGAAAAGTAAGTCAGTGTGAGGAGATACAGTGGAGCTCTTTGGTTTTTAACTATTGAGGTTTACTTTTTCCCCCCTTCGGTAAAATCTATTTTCTTTGCTGTCCTCTTTATCAACCTTTGGATTTAAGCTGCATTGTAGAAAAAATAGAAAGGAAAGCTTTTATTTTTTTTATCCTCACCAAATAAATAAAGTATAATAGTAATATAGGGCAAATAAAATCCACTGATATTCTCTCTTTGTGTGTCCCCTCCCACCCCCGCCCACTTTTATCCATTTGTGATTCGGCACGGCGTTCAGACGGTAATGTTTTTGTGTTCCCAAGGCCAACGTAAAGCATCTCTCATGTTTGCTGCTTTGACTTTGAAAAAAAAAAAAAAAAAGTAGGATCAGTTGTCCCGTATGTGTAGAAGTAAACATTCACAGCCACAGAATACTACAGAAGGAGACTGTCACAGTCGTCTTTGTTTGGAGAGGCTCTGCTTCAAGAGGCTCTCCTCGGGACAGTCTTTCGGCATTTGACAAGTGGTTGAAAATAGAGTCCCTATCAAGAATCCTGAACATTATATACACATGAGACACTGTGTGTTGTGTTTGTGTGTGTAGTGTCTCACCGTGGTGGCTTTAGCTTTGGTATCATTCTTGGTGCACCACAGATGAACACTACACAGGCACACATACAGAACTGTTGCACTGCTGTCGGACGACAGATGCTCACCGAAAAAACAAACAAATCAAAAACAAAAAGGCTTGTAACAGGTTTCACAGGACCAAGGGTCATCATGAAACTCACTCAGCCAAGACATAAAATAAAAGAGTTACATATTATTTTTTTGTCAAACAACAGTAGTTATTCAGTACACACGCACACTCCTCCCTCCAAAATATTTCTATATCCACAGTTAACACCTCAAAAGTCCTCACAACACCGTTGTAAAAAAACAAAAAAACAAAAGAAAAGGAGGAACACAGTACAGAGGAGAGGAAAGGAGTGATATAGTGTCTTCTGAGGTTTAAAGCCTTATAAACAACCGGTTCTTAAAAGCGTCAGACAAGAACTTCTTTGTTGTACTGGACTAGTCCATCATACTAACTCGTCAGGGCCACTTTCAAATCCCGCACTCCTGAGTACAGACAAGTCACGTCTTTGTTTTTTTCATCATCATCATCATTATCATTATTATTAAAGCTTGAATGTCTATTTGGTTTGTCATCAGAGGTATGAGTAAAGGCCTCCATCTGCAGTGAGACAGAGCAAATCAGAGAGGTTGAGAGAGCCAAGTAGGGAAATGTGAGTGGAGTAAATTTGCTGGCAAAAAATACATTTTCATGCTAAAAAATAAACTGGGTTGGAATGGTGGTTGTTTAACCACTAGAAGATACGCTATAAAGTATTTTTGCTGAAAAAAAGGTTTACCGTGCAATCGCACTTTGTGAGCTTGTAGATATGCTTTTATTTTCAAATTTGGGGGTTGCTTAATGAATAATAAACATTTCTCTAGAGTCTGGTTTGGTGTGTGGCACACACACAACTGTATGGTGTGTGTGCTGCCGGACACAGGAAGTCACAGGAATGGATATTCCGTAATTAATAGCCTTTTGTGATTGATAATTCACTTAACGTAATTTGATTCAACCTACAGCATGAACTGAAATTATTTAGTACTGTGCCACCGACGTCTGCTCCACAATTAAATAAATGACTTTTGTGTGAATCACACTCTTACATAGGTTTTGCTGATATGAAAGAAAACCTCACTCCAGGGTATTATTAGCAACGTTATTCCACAGTGCATACTGTATATCTGAGACGTTTTAGGTCACTACATGGACAGGTTAACAATAATTAACCACTAGGCTCCCCCTACCAAAAAAGACGGCCTCAAAGTTTTACAGCTGCTATTTTGGCCGAATGTTTGCCTCCAGAATACGATGTGGTACGACGTGGTTCTATTTAATGTGGTTGAGATAGATTTTTCCCCAGTCCTTTTCCCCATCCTCTTGTCTCTCTCTCTCTCCCATTACAACAGTCACTAGGTTTGGTTTTGGTTTGGAACATTTGGTTTGGCATCTTCAACTCTTTTATCATCTCAAGAACACCCCTCTATGCAGATACAAGTCCCCCCCACACACTATATTAGAAAAAAGATCCAAAAACCTTTAAATACAATCCAATAAATACATAAATTAAATCAATAAATTAACAGGGCAAAATAGAGAACAAGTTAATAATAATAAAATACAAAGAATCAGGAGTTTGTCCTTTTCACCCTCTCCGGGGAAAACAAGCATACACCTCCCTTTTACAATAAATACAAATATTTTTTTTGTTTTCCCAACAAAGAGCCTGTGAGAGATAAGTGTTTTCTTTTGTTGTTTAAAGCTTTTGGTCGTAAAATCAAGTCACATTGATCAATCATCACCAAAGGATAACTTCCCAGCCTTATGATACATGAGCAACAAGTCAAGAGCAGTTGGACAAAAAGCCACTTTTCACCCCTTTCCCTACAAACTCTATAGAACTAACGGATACATTCTCTCTACAAATGGACGCCAACTGCCCTTTAGTGCCGCTGGTCGTCTTGCCCTCCCCCCTCCCCGTATCAACCTTGTCTTAATTATTATCAACCTACTGACAGTACAGTAGTAGGTCTCACTTTCCTATGACACAAAGAGATGTGTTGTGTATGCTATGGTTTGGTTTAAAATGCAAGAGAGGGACCTGCACACATGCAGACGGCTGTACGCTTGTGTGCACATACTGCACATCATTTAGTGATGCACATACACGCAGACACATGAACCAATGCATGCACAAGTGCACGCGCACACACACCCACACGCTCACATGTCTGTACAGTACATATTAAAAGATGCACAGGCACACAACATATCCATGTACTAATGTGTGAGCATACACACATGTAGGCAGCACACACACACACACACACACACACACACACACACACACACACACACACACACACACACACACACACACACACACACACACACACACACACACACACACACACACACACACACACACACACACACACACACTTGTGCATCAGTTTGGTCTTTCTATTTGGTATGGTTGTACCGTATGTTTAAAAAGGTTTTGCTTTTGGTATTCAATTTTGGTTTTATAGTTTCTTTTTTTCTTCTTCTCTTTTTCAAAACATTCATCAAACAAAAAACAAAAATAAAACTATATTGTGGAAGCTACAGTTTCACAGTTATTTCCAACCAAAACATAAAAGTCCAAAGCACAACCAAAAGGGACAAAAGAGTACGGTATATCAAAATAGGCGATACATGACCCACCCGTCCCACCCAGAATCAACCCACATCCAACCATCAAGCAATAAAGTAAAAAGCAATGATAAAAATGTATACAGCATAACAGACTACATGGAAAGCAAAACAACCCTAAACAAAATATATATTCTTAAATTCAGTTCATTGAGGTTATTCCATGTATCCAGGAAAAAAAAGAAAAGCAATGCGACTAAAGCTCGAGGCCACAGATGAAGACAGAGAGAGCGAGACACGAGAGACAGAAATCCTGTTTGTTTGTCTGTCTGCCACAAGGACGACAATCACAGTTGAAACCATGTAAACCCTTGGTACTTCCCCCCAGGAGAGTGAGTAAAACATCTCATCTACAACTTCAAAACGTGAGCTTGTAAGATGTACTATTTTGGCTGAATCTTCAATTATGTCATGCCTCACAAATAGGGAATTGGGTTCAAGTGTTTGAGAACAAACAAAACAGGCAGAGGAGGCTTTATCCCTCCCCACGTTCTATTCTCTCTTTCTCTCTCGCTCTCTACACGCCCTCACCACCTACAGCTCCTCTTTTCCTTCTTTGTTCACTGTATTTTTGGTTTTCTCAGGTTCAGTTCACTCACTCATACATAGCTAATAATAATAGTAGTAATAGAAGGTTTTGGTTTTGTTTCCTTTTTGGTTTCTTTTTTATTTTTGGTCCGCCCAACAAGCACTCCTCCTCCTCCTCCTCCTCCAGCTCTTCCTCTTCATCCTCCTCCGTTTTCCCCTGCAGCTTTAAATGCCTTTGGCTCCTCCTTCTCCCACTTCTCCGTCCTGAGGGTTGAGTCCTCTTCTCCTCATCCTCCTCCTCTTCCTCTCTTCTACTCTTCTTTTTTGGCCCATAGATCTAATCTTTGGAGGCAATGGAGAGGCGCAGGTGGGTGGGATGGAAGGTCGGTAGGGCAGGTGATTTTGCAGGGCAGTTAAAAAAATAAAATCAAAAGGTGTGTGTGTGTGTGTGTGTGTGTGTGTGTGTGGTGTGTGTGTGTGTGTGTGTGTGTGTGTGTGTGTGTGTGTGTGTGTGTGTGAGTATTCTTCCCCTCTCTATTTTTGGTCTGGATTCATAGTAAAGCTCTGCGGTGTTTGTTTTGTCTCTGGAACGGAGCTGAGGACATCAGTCCTCCGGTGCTACTGTAACAGAGACTCAGCAATGCTGTGTGGATTTACGACGTCACACTTTGGTATGGAGACAGACTGAGTCTGAGCGACTGCTGTACAGTACAGTGGTTTAAAGCAGGCTGTAAAATGTGTAACACATTAAAGTACATAATGAGAGATGCATACATGAAAAATGGTGTTCCCGTGTGTGCGTGAACACAGGCAGTGAGGTTACGTGTGCGGCTACTATGACTCAGATCATGAACACGATAGTGTGAATGAATTTGTATGAGTCAACTGTTGATGCCGATGATCGTTATGAAGATGTAATGTTAGAAGTGTGGAGATATGAATGCCAAGGCTATATGATCTATAAATAGAGAAAGCTAGAAATTCTGTAACAGCTTCAAGCTGGAATGGTTTCAATGAAGAATGGTCCTTTTGTAACAACAAAGCAGAACTGAAATGGTTTATTTGATGCACCAAAGAAGTCAAAATGAGGGGGCGGGTCATGAAATAGTGAGAAATAAAGAAACGAAGAAGTTTGACTGAAGTCAGAATATATACCCAGAGTACTGAATATATACCCAGTGTAAACCCCACCCATTTGGCGCATGAAGACATTTTACATAAACGGCACAAACCACTGTGCAAATGCAACTACATCAATGTCGAAAGAGAAGAAGAGAGGTAGACTATGCACAAGTGTCCAACCAATAGCAAAACATTAAGATCCATCTGTGTTTGGTATGAAATGTCACAAAATATGCCACGTATAAACAATATAAAAATATATGTTTAGTCAATGAACACGTGAGGGTGAAATGGTAGATGACTGTGAACTGATCATGGACACAATCAGATATTTAAGTCTTTTTGAACTAAAGCTTTTCTTTCCATTTGTTTTTTCTTAGTTTTTGGTTTTCAGTTTTTGGTATTTGGAGATTTTGGTATGCTTGTCACCTTTGTGTGTATGCATTTGTTTGTGAGTCTACTATTTGGTTATTTATTCATTTTCGTGTAAAAAAACAACAAAAAAAAGACATATTTCCATTTGACTTTCGTCACCGCCCACCCTCAGAGTTTTCACAAAAAAACATTTGTAGTTTCCACTGCCCAGCATAAAGCGTTCCACTGCCACCTCTCCAGCTGTGTCGATAGATCAGTATTATTTGGTTTCAAATACACCCCCTCCTCCATTTTCCTGTTCTCTCCGTCCTTTCCATCTTCCCTCCATTCTCTCTTTCTCCAATCTCTCTTTGCTCCCCAACTTTTGTCTGTATGTATTTTTGGCTTCGGTAGACGTCAGTGGGGGAGAGCGAGAAAGAACAGAGAGCGATGGCGATGGATCCAACAGAGAGATGGCTTTGGTTGAAAGGCGAGGTTGTACAAATAAACTATTTAAAGCTCCTCCCTACTTCTTCTCGCCGTCCTCCTCTCCTCTGATAGGCTAATGCTGGCTGTCAGTCGGGTGGGCGGGGCGTCACTCGGCCATGCCCCCTTCTAGGGGCGGCGGCGAGGAGGCCCCTTCGCTGTAGGAGCAGAAGGAGGCAGGGCTTGAGCACGGAGAGTCTTCAGGGCAGGAGGTGGGGCTCATGAGGTCGCCGGCGGCGCCGCCGGCAGCAGGAGGATGCTGGGGCGGTGGTGGCGAGGACCGGGAGAGAGGCGGCCTCTGGCTGCCGCTGCTGCTGACCATTCCCATGGCGGAAGGGGAGGCGCCCGCGGCCATGGGGTGGTGGAGGGCGGGGCGGTTGAGGAAGAGGGAGGCACGGAGGGAGTGAGGGACGGAGGAGGCGGACCCGGCTCCGCCCAGAAGCATGTGAGCGCCCTCAAGGCTGGAGATAGGCAGCTGCCCACCACTTGCTGCCAAGGCTGGAAAACATGGGAAGCAGGTTGGTCGGGGAAAGGATTGTAAAGGGAGGGAGGACGGAGAATAGAAAGGAAAGGAGAAGGGAGGACATTGGGATGCGGGTGAAGGAGATAAGTTCTCTGTCATTAGAAAGAAGGTGTTCTGTTGAAACAGCAATAGACATGTGGAGTCGTACTACTAGATCAGACACGCCATTAGTCCGACATGCATTGTCAATGGTCTCAGACTACCACTGCTCCCTTCCTTGCGATTAGAGCAAAGGTTTTCAACCTTTTCATACCAGGGCCCAGTATTTTTTCCGCATTTTAGCCACGGACTACCATTTGATGTTGAGTTTAGTCTCTCTGACCCAAAACTAAGGATTTTCAAGTTTGGGTCCACAATTCAGAGAGAGATAATTGGCAAAATGTTGGTCAAAATAACAGTTCTTTTACATTTTCTAAATGTGTAATTCAGATGTTTAAATATAATTTAACTCTTGATAGTGTAAAATGATACCAAATGGTTTCATTTTACACTCCCAAGAGTTACAGATCTATAAGGGTCCATTTGGTTACCAACCGTCCATTATTTAGCTGGGGACCACCTGGAACTCTCTCAAGGACCACTGGTGGTCCCTGGACCACTGGTTTAGAGTTAGGCTAGGGCTAGAGAATGGGTGTTAAAGTTGGACTGTTCTAAAGACATGTAACATTGTGGAAAGGAAAACATTATTTGCGTTTGAATTCATCAAACTGAAAAATGAGTTTCCCTGAAAGAAGATGATGAGCGAGACGTACAGTATGTAATGATGGAGACTATAGGCCTAACAACACTGTGTCGTATTGCATATTGTATCGCTGCTGATGTTTGGTCTACACCCCTAATATTAGAGACAGCGTGCAGACGTATTCAAACCTATACAGTAGGTCACCACACAAGCATGCCCAAACCCACGCATGCACACACACACACACACACACACACACACACACACACACACACACACACACACACACACACACACACACACGCACACATAAGCACGCACACACTCAACATGCACCATTAATTTGGTTAAAATGGACTGATGGAATTGAACTGAATGAGATGTACTATTTAGATAATAATAACACAGATAATAATAACACCCCCAAAGAGAGTGTGTGTGTGTGTGTGTGTGTGTGTGTGTGTGTGTGTGTGTGTGTGTGTGTGTGTGTGTGTGTGTGTGTGTGTGTGTGTGTGTGTGTGTGTGTGTGTGTGTGTGTGTGTGTGTGTGTGTGATCAGATGATTACAGAGATCACATGCACTGATTTGAGCGAGATTTGGATTAAATGTATAGTGACTAATAGAAACAATCAGGATAGCCAATCAGGATGGAATATTGGAAATGGTGCAAGTCTGTTTAGATCACATGAATATGAAGATAGTGTGTACCAAATTGCTTGATGCCCTTGGCCTGGTGCGAGAACAAGTAATGTTTTGGGTGACCTACTCCTTCTAGACAAGTCGCGGTCCTCCTACCCCACCTCTCCATTTCTCTTCCAGTGGTTCTCCAAGCCACAACAAGGCACATGACTGAAATCCTTTTAAGATAGACACACACACACTCTCCTGGTCTGGTTCTCCAGACTAACAGAGTCTCAGTGTGTGCGGTCGGTGTTAAGTGCCAACACCTGCATTTTCCATAATGCGCTGTATCGTTCTCATCAGCCCATGGCCTAGAGGAGGACGGCATGTCCCGTTTGCAATGCTTGAATTTTTTATTGATTTTGCAAGCAGAGCAGGTTAAAAAGGGTGGGCTTTTTGGGTGGCCGCTGCCATTTAGCCCATGGGACACCGAGTGGAAGGTGAGAGGGGGGTAATTGCTTGTTGATATGCTGCGCGAGGGCCCTGCTCGACGGGTTTTCCGCCACCGCAAGTTCACTCGGATTTCTAAGCTTTGCCACGGGGCGGACTCACACGCTGCCACGTCTACGATGAAGGCAGACCACTGTATGGGAATCAAATTGAATCTCTCACCATGCTGAGCAATTTCCAGAGTTTGTGCTGGAAATCCCTCTGACAGAGTGAGTTTGTCGAGGTGCCGTTGGCCACCACAGGCCGAGGGGCTTTGCCAGGAAATTCATTTCAGACGGAATGGAAGGCGGCGTGAAAAAGAGACGGCTGACTCATCTCGTGAAATGGGGAGGCTTATGATTTACACTTTGTTGCACGGCGGTGTCGCGTGCCCAACGCTAGCCGATCTACAAGCTCGCAGCACCGTGTGAGCTCGTAAATCTGCTATTTTTCAGGCCGCTCCGCCGCCGTGCGATGGAGCGAACGTGTCGGCATGCAGGTATACACGGCATGCTGCGCACCACACACACACCTTGCATGGTGGCCAGGGGATTGCTGCCCATAAGGGCCTGGTTCATCCCTGTGCTTACACCCATCATTGTGTTCCTGAAATGGGTGTATGGACCGCAACACACACACACACACACACACACACACATACACACAGAGTCATTTGCGCATAATGAAGGAATAGAGAATCAGGTTAAACGAGGCAATCAATTCTCATTAAACAGTGTGAAAAGCCCCCGAGGTATCTGCCCGCTAATCTCACGCACGATACAACACGGTACACGTTGAACTTTACCAGATCACTATCTGACATTCTATGGAGTTGAGCTCATGTCTGTGCTTGCATGCGCTTTCTTTTCCCTTTTTTTTCGTCAGAGCGTCTCCTCATGCAAGGGAAACTGAATTTGCTGCGAAACTGGCAGCATATATGTTTTGAACTTTTGACATATACATCAAAGGGCCCATACCATGAATTCCCCACTGTAGCAGCATGCAAATATTGGCCAGAGCTAGACACCTTGAACTTTTGAGATGCTTTCAAAGTTCAACTGTAAGGTCGTTGCCATGCAACTCAACTGTTAGAGCAGGAAGGTCTTCTTCCAACAAAGAAGAAATGTCTTATTGTTCAATAAATAAATAAATATACTTATATATATATCTCAACTACATGAATAGTTTACACATTTTTCAGATGATTTTCAGTCCTGGTGTAGAGACAGGGTGCATTAGAAGTCGGTGTGTGTGTGTGTGTGTGTGTGTGTGTGCGCGTGTGTGTGTGTGTGCGCGTGTGTGTGTGTGTGTGTGTGTGTGTGTGTGTGTGTGTGTGTGTGTGTGTGTGTGTGTGTGTGTGTGTGTGTGTGTGTGTGTGTGTGTGTGTGTGTGTGCGTGCGTGTGTGCGCGCGCGCGTGTGTGTGTGTGCGTGCATGTGTGTGTGTGTGCGCGTGTGTGTGTGTGTGTGTGTGTGTGTGTGTGTGTGTGTATGTGTCTGCGTGTGCGTGTGACTGCCAAGTGGACTTCAATTTTACACACATTTGCTATTTCCGCTTTATTCAAGGAACACCCAAAGTGGACCCAAATGGAGCCATTATGGACAATTTGGTTCCATTTGTATACTCTCAGATTTAGTGCACTCTCAGATTTGTATACTTAGATTTGTACTCTCAAAATGACAGACCCGTAAGGGTATCATTTAGCTGGGAACCCCCTGGAAGTCCCTCAAAGACCCCTTGGGGGCTTTGAGGGACTGAAAAGGAACTCCCACCCAGGACCACACACATCCCAGCGGAGGGGGACACTCACCCGGTGTTGAGGCCGTGTTGGAGCGCCAGGCTGGGAGGGGCAGGGCTGGCTGTGCTGTGTGGGGGCGGAGTCACAGAGGAGGAGGCGGAGCCTGCTGCAGCCGACACTACAGGAGTCAGAGGACAGGTTGCAGAGGGAGACAGACTGGCGGCTGAGGACAGAGAGAGAGAGAAGATAAGTTGAGTGAGTGAGTGAGTGGTCACATATTATGTCACAACAACGGACCGCTCCACTCAACAACAGACCTCCTTGCACGGCCGAATGTAGCCTACACAACTGATACAGATAAATAAAAGCAACCTTGTTATGTACGATTTCTGTCAATTATTATTTATTTGTTAAATGTATTAAGCCATGTAATAAGCAGGATAACACCCTTTGAACCGGTAATTTGTTTCCTAATAACTCATTTATTAGGAAACGTCAGGTGTTATTCTTTACATAATGTGCTGTACACAGCATGTCTTGTATCTGATGTCATTCTATCAGCCATTTCACTGAAGGTTTTTGCTATCAAGGATTTAAAAATGTTGCACAGTTGCCAATGAAGGCCTATTCTAAACCGTAACAATTCAAATTGAGGCTAATGATGCTCACCTGTTGTGCTGAGGCTGGTGGTAACCTGGGACAGGCCCTGACTGGACATCTGAATTGAGAGAGAGAAAGAGACCGTCAGAGAGAAGAACAGATTAGTCTCTCCAGACCATCTGCTGACTTGGGTCAAAGAGTGTGCTGTTTCTCCCTTATTTTTCTGCTGTAGGTTCTCAGAATAGATCGATAGACATAGATAGACAGCAGGAGAGATGCAAACATACAGAAACAGGAAACATGTGTTAGGAGCATACCATGTGTGGGCTGTAGCAGGGGGTTTTGTGCATGGCGACTGGCGGGGTCTGGCTGGGCAGTGGCGGCGTGGAACTGCTGGACGGGTTGATGCGCTTCTCCTTCTGCCGGCGGTTGCAGAACCAGACGCGGATCACCTCCTTCTCCATGTTGAGCTGCTCCGCCATCATCAGAATCTCCTCCGAGGTAGGCTTTTGGTTCTGGAGGAGACAGCAATGAGATACTTGAGCCGGACAGGTAGGTGACCACTGGTTGCATTCATAGAAAGCTTGTTAATGTTACATGGATACAGTTAGGTAAATGGGTTTATTAAGGTTACATTGATGAAGTTGCGCTCTAAGGCCACGCGGACGTTGGTCTCGATGCTGGTGCGTTTCTTCCTGCGTCGCCCGGGCAACCCCTCGAAGCCCATCATGGGGGAGGAGAGAGAGGAGGGGCTTGGCAGCATGCTGTCGACAGCCATGGTCTCTGAGAGAGGCAGAGAGAAACATGTCATGACCTGTCTGTTGTTAGAGCAAAATAACAATAAATAGAGAACTTCCTGTGGTATGGAACCGTTCTGCCCCCAGTGTAGCTCGCTCACTTAAAGTACATAAATATGGTTTCAAACGTAGCTGTAATTCATAGCTTACTGGTCGTCCTCAAACATTTCGAGAATGGCCTGCGCTATATGCCAACCTGGCAGCTCACCTGCGTCGCTCAGCCACTTCTCTAGCAGTGGTTTGAGCTTGCACATGTTCTTGAAGCTGAGGTTGAGGGCCTCGAAGCGAGAGATGGTGGTCTGGCTGAAGTCGTTGCCGTACAGTTTGCCCATCGCCATGCCCACATCCCCCTGGCAGGAGCAAACACACACGCACACACACACAGACACGCACACGCACACACACGGTCAGATGGTTACAAATGTGTGGATCACAAGTGAATACATGCAGATAACAATACAATATTTGCTATTGTTGTTACTTCCCTATAGCCTGCCTAAAAAGCCAGAATCATAATGACACTCCCGTGTCATTTTTCATTATGCAGTCTCACCTGTGTGAAGCCCAGCTTGATGCGTCTCTGCTTGAAGGTGCGTGCAAACTGCTCCAGCTCCTCCAGATCGCTGGGCTCCTCGCCCATGTGACCCCCGTGACTGCCGGGCGTCAAGCCAGAGGCCATGGCGCTGCTGGAGGCCGAGGCTCCACCTCCAACAGAGGCCGCGGCCAATGTGCCGCTACCACCACTGCTGCTGCCGCCGCCTCCAGTGGAGACCATGGAGCTGCTGCCGCTGCCGCTGGCACCACCAAGTGCTACGTCACAGCTCTTCTCCCTCTGTAATGACCACAATGAGTAAATGACACACGACATGGGAGTTGGTGGAGGGTTATACATGCAAAGCACTGACGTGTTGATTCTCACAAAATGGCGGTACTATTGGAAAACCAGTCATATTGAAGGTTCACCGCCTGAGTGGTGTCATTCCAGCTAAAGCAAGTAGGGCAAGACAGTTCACGGTACATTTGGTATTTTTGTGGTTATTTGCCTATTTGGTCTTGGTCCACTTTCCTTCATTTTAGCAATTATTTGCCTATTTTTGCCTAACGGGCCCACGTCGGCCGACGTCGCCCGTTCTGCTGCTATCGCCCGAATCGGCGGCTCTCATAGACAAATAATGGATGTCGGCCGATGCCGTTTGTCCATCGCCCGCTGTTAAAACGTACTGTGAGTTTGTCAGACTTGTAATATCGACACCACTGGAAAAGAGCATTTAATCCAACCAACATTTCAGCCAGTGATTTCTATTGAACTAAATGAATGAAAAATAGTGTGATAATTAGATTTTTAATTTACAGTATTTGGCAAATGCCAAAAACAATGCAATTATTAATTGCAGTTATTTGTACGGTACGGCAATTAATCATCAACTAAAATATCACAACGGTGACAGGCTGGCAGCCCGATGGCATATATCGTTGCTCAAATATGAATTTTGAGTTGGCAAACACAAAGAAACCAAAGTGCGTAGGCTCACAGGCAGGAAAACTAATGAATCTGACCCCACGGTCCTCGCGGGACTCCCAGTAATCCTACACAGGCCAGGCACGCCATCTGGAGCCACGCGGCTCATTTACATCAGGCGTCTCTGTGCATCAGATACATTAGGTTATGTATGACATGACTTCATCACTGGCTAATGGAAGATCCATAACGGTGGACCTGGACCTGTGAGGAGGCATCCACGCGTCCTTTTAGCACATGTAAAAGAGGTGAGAGGACAAGCCCAACGCTTTTGGCTGGGAGGTGAATGTATTAGCAAAGAATTGGATTCAGGCAGCACTACCAATTATGAATCAGATGGAACTCTAAGGCGTTATTATGTTGAATCCAGTAAATGAGACATTGTGCCCCGAAACCTCTGCCAAATTGACATTGTGTGTTATTTACTTTGGAATGGGATTCAGGGGAGAGAGAGGTGGTGGGGGTTTCTGGTTTGCGGGTGCTGGAATGAAATACTTATACTGCGTAGGCTACCGGCCATAATGTAACTCATTTGTAAAATGACAGCATATTGTGAAGACATATCGTTGCCGTCAGGCAGAAAACCTTCTATTTCCATATTTCAACATTTTATGTGTTTTTTTTTTTGCATTCGTAAATTTAAGTGTGTAAAAAAAGCTGCAATGCTCACACTGCACTGCTTGTAAATTTTTCAATATTTTTGGGATTTGTTTTTACATCCCAAATGAAAGTCATTGCGTTTGTGAGTTTTTGAAATACTGAGTCGGTGAAAAACTAAAACAGTTTGTGGCTAAATTGATAATCTACAGTACATTGGATCTACTGAAACACATGCAGGCTCAAATATCCTGATAACAGTTTCCACCCAACAGCCACGATAGCTGATAGCAGTTTATTTTATTTTTATTTGCTCAAACTGAATATGTAGTGTTCACTTCCCAGATCCCATTAGTGGTCCTGAAAACTCCTAAGAGGCTTCTCCAAATTCATCTCTTTTTGGTGTGTGTGTGTGTGTGTGTGTGTGTGCATCCATTTACGCCTCAGTGCATGTGCTCACCTCAGAGAGCAGAAAAATACATTATGCTACAGAAAACGCTCTACGGTTGAAGATACTTTATGGATTTTGTTTGGATTATACCATTTCCTAATTGTTTCTTTCAAGGTGAGATGTCTCCTTGATGTAAATCGATTGTTTTTTTTTGTGTCACCTCTACAAAACGCCCCCACAGCCACCCGCTGCTGCTCTGTGTTTTATTATCATTCCATCTGATCGCGTTCCTTGCACATTTCATCACCGTAGGAATAACATCAATAAAACTAGGGTAAATCATCAGATGCAATATCAACCTATCGTTGCTTGCACACGCGCACACGCACATGCACACGCACTACACTGCACTCTTGGAGTCAAATTAACACTGGGGATTCCACTGTGTAGAAAGGAAGCTTAGTGTAAAATGGCCCTGGAGTGCCTTTGCTGTGCGCTGGAGTACTTTTCAGGGGCGAAGCGACGTCTGCTATTGGAAAATGTGTGCGTGTGAGTGATCGACTCCCTGTCGGCACGTCGTTGTTAGCCGATCAATGAAGCTGCAGAGATCCAACAAGAGCTGTTTGATTTCTGCCTGTAGAGGCCGGTCCCCTGTGTGCCGTTGAATTTGTTAAGTACTCACAGTCTCACCGGGTTTCTCTTTGTATATACATGTCTTTCTGTTTGTCTCTCTTCATCATCACACACAAATACCATTCTTCTTGATTGAGCGAGAGAGGTGGGGTGACATGCACTAAAGTGGGTCTGATTCAGAACCTGTAAGCTGTAAGAATTAGAGTAAGAACTAGAGCTCTTCGGTTATCTAATGAGGTGACTGCCTTCCTATTTCCAGGTTTCTAACATGTTTGAATGCAGAGGTGCATGCCCCACAAGCACCCCTTTCTTTTGGGGCCCCATAGTGTGCTTGCATGCTAAATGTTGGTGTTTTTCTGAACAGGGCCTCAAATAAAACCCAGTACAGCACCGCTCCATTTTCCCTGAGAGACAAGGGCCCCTGGGCTGCGGCAACAGTGTCTAATTTTTTTTCCATTTATCCACTCTGATATGCAATGTACAACCTTCTCTTAGTTAGACTCTTACAAATATGGGAAGATAATGCAATGAAAGAACATGCACAGGTGTGCGCACACGCACACACACACGCACACACACACACACGCACACACACACACACACACACACACACACACACACACACACACACACACACACACACGTGTGAGAGAGGACTCCCTCATACCTGTGCTTGGAGTCCCAGGCGGGGCGGTGAGGTCAGGAGGCCTCCTGGGTTCTGCTGAGGTAGGATCAGGTTTGGTGTCGACAGCAAACCTGTGGCACAAACACATCCTGGTTGATTCCAACACATTAAATATGCTTTGCTGCATCGTGTCGACAACCTAGTGGTACACTGTGACATAATCAAGGCTAATTTATGTTTGGAGCGACCTGTCGCTCTGCGTGTCTCAGTGGGTTCTGAGATTTGAGCATAACTTGCCGATAATACATAAACAAGGGAATGAATGTGGACGAGTGCATCTCCATGGTAGCAATATTTGATGTCGTTTTTCCACAAACTTTCAGACAGTGGCAACACCAATGCGCAACACATTTTGTTGTTGTTTTGAAGTCAATTTCATTATGCGAGCCGCCATCACTTGTCAAGCACAAATTGGCACAAATTGGTGCGTGCACCAAGCACTAGTGTACAAATGCATTGGGTTCCATTTATACATACTCACAAAAATAGGTCCTAAAAGAAACATCATTAACATGATGAAACACAACTTGATGTCATGATGATGTCATTAAGTTGTGTTTCACCATGTTGAGGATTGTTTTCAGACTTCCGTCATCATCCCTAAGTTTTATTAATGACATAGTAAAATGTTGAAAATGGGTGTAATATCCCTTTCAGCTCGAGTGTAAAAGTGTCTTTGGTGGTGTGGGTGGTGTTGGAGCTCACCCTGCTGTGGCTGCTGCTGTGTGGGCTGAGACAGGAGGAACTGGGCGGGGGACTGCAGCGGGTGGCCTGGCATCAGCACCAACTGCTGCAGCTGCAGCAGCTGCTGGATGTCCTGCAGCACACACACATACGCACACGTGAAACAAATGCAAAGGAATTCTGCTGTCATTGGGTGGGCAGATTAGACACACAAAACAGGCAGACAAACGGAATCAACGGCCGGAAACATGAGGTCGAACATGTGCTGCTCCTGTTGTTGCGGTCAGGTCGGAATAATGACAGTTGGACCAAATGTATGTCTGAACTACAACCTGTACTCGTGGGATATCATCCGAATGGCTCAATGTTGCAGCCTTTATTTAAAAAGAATGTGGCACACTCAAACATGAAGGAAATCTCACTAATAAAAACTAAAATAAGACTTTGCATGTACAGTACTGTATGTGGATTGAAGCGCCATATAACAAAACACACAAAATACATATCACATGCTACATAAATGTACATAAAGCATAATGACATTTTGCATGTTTTTCCTTCTATAGGTTAGTGAATGGTACCCTGACTTTGACCTGTTCTTTATGATTTTTCCCACAGTTGCTGAATTTCAAGATTTTCATAACTTTCTCTAAATATAAGACAAGAAGGTGGAATGTTTTGTTTTTGATGTTTTTTTTTTTTCATATCTACTCCAACGCTCCATATAACAACATCCATTTTCACACTTGCCGATTGGTCGCTGATTACCTGGGCGGTGAGCTGGATTGGCTGAGACAAAGTCAGCTGTGGTGGAGGGGGCGGGGCTTGAGCCTGCTGCTCCTGTTTAGTGGACTGCTGCTGCTGCTGCTGTTGCTGCTGCGCAGCCAGCGCCTGGCTCTGCTGCTGCTGTTGTTGCTGCTGCTGCTGGTTGGCCTGTTGCTGCGCGGCGTGTGCGGCGTGTGCAGCATGTGCAGCATGCGCGGCGTGCGCAGCGTTGGACTGTTGGACGGCGGCTGCCAGGAGCTGGGCCTGAGCCTGCTGCAGGAGCAGCTGCTGCTGGGCTGGGAGGAGAGCTGCGAGCTGGAGGCCCAGGAGAGGAGAGGATGAGGAGAGAGGTAGAGGAAGGGCCAAGTGCACTGGGTTTTCAACCTTCAACTCATAATGAGCCATTTGATGATATTTATCCTCTCATATACAAAACGTGTTTTTGTCCACATTTCCATGCTATAATAGTCTGGAAATTTTATGTTGAGGGTTGCATTTCAAGGGGAGTGAGACAAAAAGGCTGATTTTTTTTTACTTCACCTAGTTCCCACAGCATCCCCAGCGAGAATCAGTGAAAACTAAGACCTTCTAGCTACAGACTGTCACATCCCGTCTCTCTCCCCATTTCCTGTCACTCTCATATACTATTGAACTAACAGCAGAAAAGCTCCAAAAAATATTAAAACAAGGTGTGTTTGTATAGGGCAGAGGTGGGGGCGAGAATTTGAACAGGCAGTAACTTGTACTACTTGTACGTCCAAAATGGACTCATAACGTTCCATTTATGTACACTATACTCTGTACAGGTATTTGCTGTGTAAAAGCATGTTACAGCAACCAACAAGGGGCACCTGCTCAACTGAACTCACATAACCACCTACCATGCTGCATGGTTTCTCATCATACTGCAGAGTGACGATGGGAGGAGATTTTACAAGTTTACAGGAGCTTGCTTGTCCTTCTCTACATACACTAATATTATCAATATTAGATAACTATTTTGTCATTGTTACTGCACTTTGACATTGTAGGACGGTATAGCTAATCTACAGGTATACTGTATTTATTGTATCATATACAGTACAGACAGACCCATGTTGTCATTATGCCTTAAATACCTTGTAGATTTGCTCTTTTTGGAATGCAGGTGTACAACATACGCAAGTAAAACCCAGGCTTTCGGTTTAAGATTTACACATATTGTAAAAAATATATGTAAAAACTGCACTAAAGAGTTTACCGTCTTAAAATGAAAGCATACAGATATAGTAACAGTCTACTTGCCAGCCCATAGGGCCCCATTGTGAACCCGGACATGTTGAGTACACCAAGGTTTTGTACTGTGCATGTGTTCTTACCCCTGCTAGCTGACTGCCAGCCAGCATCAGCTGTGTGTGGTGGTGTTGCTGTTGGGCCTGTTGTTGTGCCTGTTGCTGTTGCTGTTGCTGTTGTTGCTGCTGCTGCTGTTGTTGTTGTGTTGGAGCAGGTGGGGGAGGTGGAGCATGGCTTTGGGTCATCTCAGGGCTCTCCTCGCTCTTGCCCTGCAGGAAAAAGACAACCGCCTTCAGCGCCACAGTACTCAGTACTTGTTTAACCACATGAATCCCAGCCGCCCTGTCGTGGTGGCGGATATTCTGAGAAATATGGCTATTTTGGATGTAGAGGGACTACCAGGCCAACTAAGTATATATACAGTATATATAGGGTTTAAGTGGTTAAAGGGAAGTTAGACCATTTTAGAACGACTCAGTGTTTTTTTTTAAATAGATCTTAATGCCTTGAGTCTCTCGTTGTAAAGCTTGCCTGAAACATTATCTGTGGCAGAAGCCGGTTTTGTTACATTAACTGCTCAAAGAGGAATTCCACCTATTTTCAACATTTTACTATTCGAGATGTTGTGTGGACATGATGAAAATGTTTCCCCCATTCTGTTTCCTAGAAATGGAGGTCTGAAAAAAATTAACATGGTGAAACACAACTTGATGACATCATCAAGTTGTGTTTCACCATGCTAATGATGTATCTTCTAGTAACTTTTTTCTGAGAGTGTATATGGAACCAAATTGGTTCACATTTGTACGCTCAGGACATTTTTTGCAAAATGGGTGGAATTCCCCTTTAAACCATAATTGTCATTCATCGTATGACGGTTGTATGTTGTATGATGTGAGAACAGAGCTTATCCAATCATACTCAAAATGGAATCACATGTTGAGTGGCTCTATTTTAGTCAATAGAGCACAAACAAGTGACACAGCAAGAAATAATAATTACGCCCAGTGATGATAGTGATCTTGCTGTCAGTGTGGGGTTGTATTTTAGTCTTGCAAAACATAGTTACGTAAAGAGCAAAACATGTCCAGGCTTTGCCCGGGATTCCCGAGGAACTTGACAGTTTACATTAAAACAACAGACAACAAGTAAAATCAGGACTGATAACCCGCCCGATCACTACTGCTAGTATGATGATGACCAGCCATCGATGGGGTCAGCTTCACTTACCCAAACAACCCTGCTGTCAAGTGTGTCACAGTCTTGCTAACAGGTGTTTAGTCCGGTGTCAAAGTAAAAGCAGAGCCAGCTGCAACTGAGTCTCCGGTATTTGAAATATTCCAAAAAGCTTTCGAACCTTGCCCTGGGCCTACCATACCCACCGCCTGTTGAACTTTCTCTTCTCTAAGGTTACAGTATCTCTCTCTCCTTTCACCTCTCTCCCTTCACTTCCCTCAACACTTGGACTTAACGTATAGTGTTTACCTGTTCTATTGGCCTGTCCGTCTGTGTGTCTTGTCTGTCTCCGTGTCTGTCTGTCTACCTGCCTTTCTCTCAGCCCCTCCCTGGCTGCAGTGACAGTTCTGTCTGTTATTAGCGGAGTGAACTGAACTGTTTGAAATGAAATGTGTGTAGGTGCATTCCTGCAGTTCCTGAGAACTTCTCGAGAAAGGGTGGGAGTGTCCAGGGCTGCTAAAACATGCCGATTTGCATAGTATAGTCAAATTTGCCGTACAGGTGTGTTGAGGCACGTACATTGGTGATTTTAGGGAGGTGTACGGGCACTTTCTCACTCATTAATACAAATTTAACTACTGATTGGCTATAAATCAGTGTCTAGAAAAGCAAGTACTTGTCTTGCATATTTAGTTGCTCACACTGTATTCTATAAGCCCAACTTATAGCGTTCATATAGGCTAATACAACCCCCCCCCCACAAGCTAATACTGCTAAAACTGTCATAAAACACATCATGTCACATCACACCTTTCTCTTGCATTGCACGCGCACACGCACACGTGCGCACGCACACGCACACACACACACACACACACACACACACACACACACACACACACACACACACACACAGTTTCACCCACCTTACTGCTAGCCAGGGTGGGTGAGAGGCTGTAAGGGCTGGTTTTCATCGGCTGGACCTGCGAGGCAGATACAATGACACTCACTGTAATTAAATATTCAAATTCCAGACAGATAACTGACACTTTCTCAGATGTGTATATCAACTCATCCTTTGCATGTCCGAACTGGAAAGATAATCGCATTCATAGCTCTGTTATAGAGTTACCGCTAGGTTGCACAGTTCCGAGCGAGGCAGGGAGTTTTGTTTTAAAATAATAGGACTGTATTAAACCATTCTGTACTGTGCTTGTGGTGTTTCAACTTTCATTGAAAAATAGCAGGTGTTCATGGCTCATCCCTGGTGGGAAATTGTTAGAATGCAGCACAAATTTTTCAATATGTTCTTTGGGCAGATACCTCACATTATTATTATTATTTTTAGTATGTAAATGAATGGCACACTTTGTCATACATACTACAGTGACACGTCTGAGCCTGTAGATCTGCTATATTTTTGCTACTTTTGAATTTAGCTTTCAGCTGCATCCCAACTGCAAAATGATCTACAAGCTCACTAGATGGTAAACATATAATTTCCATTGTATTTTTTATAAGCAAGACAAGACACTGTGTAAAAAAATGCAAAATTAGAACGGCACCAGCACTCCTCTTGATTTACTGTGATGTGGCGAGGTGGTCAGTCACGTACAGTGACAGTTCAGCGCAGCGGTCCTTTAGCTTGTACTGATGGTGTATAAGCTACTCCTGTATCTCTAAGGGGTATCGGTTATTATCACCCCTTGGGGTTATCAGATGTCCTCCTCCTCTCCACGATGTAATCACTCCTCTCAGACAGGGCAAATAAAGGCTGGCTATGTGTCATAAACCTAAAGCATTGCAGTTAGTTACAGTCACGGCACAAAGGTCTGGAATGGAAAAGAGGAACCCACCTGATCATCAGGGCTGTTTCTGTCAGAGTCTGAAAAACAAAAACAAAGCAA
>CM076970.1:13459033-13484033 GCA_039105355.1 Benthosema pterotum
TGTAGTGAGCGCAGAGTAGAGAATGAAGGCACATGGGGCAGGCAACAGGGCAGGCCAGGCCAGTCAAAACAACGGAAAGGTATGGAGACACGTTTGACTCCATTCTGCAGAAAATTGTTTGCGGAAGCTGCCAGGCGAAGTATAAAATAACCCGTTTTTTGAACGCCTTCTAAGGGTTCTAAACAATATGGTGCACTATAGCTACTGACAAATAGCAGATCTACAAGCTCAATGTGCAACACAAGTGCTCAGATGTGGCACAAATCTTGGATTATTCTGTCAAAGTGAATGTTTTTATCATACATTGGGGGGGGGCGATATATTTTCAGATGGGAGCGGTCAGCGGTCATAAACAGATGATTTTGGGGGTCCTTGACATGACACATTGAGTTTTTTTGTTTTTTTTTCAGGATTTAAAAACGAATCGGTCATCAGGTCATCATAACTGATAACCCGGGGCATCTTTATTCAGCCAGAGACTCTAACAAGTGAACTGGAAACTCACACAATTATTCATCCACTTCTTCTCCCATCACCTCATTCCATTTCCTCTCCATCACTTAGTTTCTCCTTCTCTTTCACCTTCCTGTTTTTTTATTACACCATTCCATCGTGTGCCCTTGCCCTGCTTTCCTTTATCCATCACTTCATCCCTCGCTCTCTCTCTCTCTCTCTCAGCACCCTGGCATCTCTCTTGCCCGTCGTCTTCCTGGCCCTCTACCTCTCTATATGCCCATTCATCCCTCGCTTTATCTGTCTCTCTTCCTTCGCCATCACTCCATCTCTACTTTCTGCTATACACCGGGGCTCTTTTGTTCTGTCTCGTCCCATATCTCTTCTGATATCTTCTCCTCTCAGGCTGTCTCTCTCCTCATCCTTCACCGTCTTCACTCACCTTTCATCTCTCTCTCTCTCTCTCTCTCTCTCTCTCCGTACCGTTAACGGTCCGCAGGTGCACATGTTTAGGACTTTTTTTCCTCGTCTCGTTTCTGTTGCCTTAAACCGCCCCCTTTCGAATGGACGAATGGATGGTGAACGGATGAATGAATGACCAAATGAAGGGATCGATTGTTATTTGTGTCCTTTCATTCCTCACACAAACATAATTAAACAACATCCCATATGTAGTTCTCCCTCTCTAGTCTCTGCTGGGACTTCATCACATTTCCAGCTTGACGATCTGCAACTTTTGATGGTTTCTTGTGATGCTGTGGTATGATCCAAGTAGAGCGTTAATTTCTGAAGAAAAAAACACCACACAAACTGCTAGAATATGAAGCCAGACGAAAGGTTTAGGCCCCGACGGCAACGATATAATAGTTTCAGTACCAGTGGTCAGGAAGGCTGGTCATGACATCAGTGGACAGCACACAGCTTCCATAGGACACAGTCTGGTTGCCAGGCAACAGCAATGAAAGATCACTGTGTGTGTGTGTGTGTGTGTGTGTGTGTGTGTGTGTGTGTGTGTGTGTGTGTGTGTGTGTGTGTGTGTGTGTGTGTGCGTGCGCGCATGTACACTACATCTTATGTGTATAAATGTGTGTCTAGTTATGAGTGTGTTTTGCTTGTTAATATTAGTATATGGGAAGTTGTGCACCCAAGATTGGTTCTACCGTCTTTGTGTGTGTGTGTGTGTGTGTGTGTGTGTGTGTGTGTGTGTGTGTGTGTGTGTGTGTGTGTGTGTGTGTGTGTGTGTGTGTGTGTGTGTGTACTTGCTGCAGTGTTAATCATTAAGAATAAACAGGGTTTTGTCAACCAGTCCAGGTACAGGTTATGCTGTGAGGCCAACCCACTGCTCTGAGCTCACACGGTGCAATACAGCACCGCTAGCGCTACAAAGGGAACGTCCTTGCTTATTTGCTCATATCATAGTTAAGCAAAGGGATTGATATTCAAGGACTCGGCGGGGCAGGTACTACTCTGCTGGCATAGCCTGGAATGTCCTGACATCGTCCATTAAGAGCATGCGATTCATTGTCATCTTTCAAAACTGGCCTGGAAAAGCAGCTGCCAGACAAGTGGAGATAGATATTGCTGCTGACGGTTTTCCTCGTCTCCTCTGTAAATATAGCTATTTGTATTTATTGATGCTATACTGTACATTGGTGTGTTACTATTCATTACTATTTTATGCTCTGTTTGTGGAACTGAAAACATAGGATCACTATGGGTAGTCCCCAGGTTGTTTTGGTATTATCCCTTTTAGCCCAAATGTTTTACCATACATCCATACGGTTTAATTTAAGTATACAATCAAAAACAACAAATTGTTTGCTTTGTTACTGTGGTGTAAACAGTACACTACTCAGACTTTTTACTAAAGTATCAAGACAAATGATATGATATCAATACAAAAGTATTGATATCATGTTCTTGTAGACTAGCTATTTTCAATCTTTGAACCCTTTACCCCTTCTGAAATATTTTAATTCATTCATTTCATAGACATGAAACATCTGACAATGTAGTGTCAAAACTGAACATAAAGCTGGACATATCGGGGGCCAGCAGCACCCCTCAAAAAAAGAGACGGCTGGACGCTGAGTCAAATGGAAAAGAAGGTTGATGGAGGTTGATTTAAGGCCACTGGACTGAGGTTTACTAAATCAATTTCACCTTGTTCTTATGACGACGTTGCACAAATCGATGCTATGCAGCAGGTACACATCACTTCTCATCACAAGGAGAGGAAGAGAGTGATCTCTCCCAGGCTACCTGAGGAGATGTGACTCCATGCAGGGTGCCATACTTTATCTCTGGTATCCATGGCTGTGTGACTGTACTATACATTCACCTAACTAAGGGCTTCTATAGGGAGAACCAGGAATTACACATGTATGTACTGTATGTATGGATGATTTGTGCCTGTGTGTGTGTGTGTGTGTGTGTGTGTGTGTGTGTGTGTGTGTGTGTGTGTGTGTGTGTGTGTGTGTGTGTGTGTGTGTGTGTGTGTGTGTGTGCGCAGGTGTAAGAGCGAGTGAGTGAGAAAGGAGTGTGAGTGAGACACAAAGAGAGAGGCAGACAGAGACAGACTCAGTCTGTCTGTCTCCATGTGTGTGCACACCTACAGTATGAATACCTGTGTGTGTGTGTGTGTGTGTGTGTGTGTGTGTGTGTGTGTGTGTGTGTGTGTGTGTGTTTGTGTGTGCGTGTGTGTGTGTGCGTGCGTGTGTGTGTGCGTGCGTGTGTGTGCGTGTGTGCGTGTGTGCGTGTGTGCGCGTGTGTGTGTGTACATCTGTGTGCAAAAGCACATGCACCGACACGTGTGCGCGCGCACACACATGCGATCCGAATATGTCTCAGGAGTGTTTATTATATCCGATACAGTACCTCTTTCTCGCACCACATATTTCTGTGCCGATCGATTCCTCTGACTCCCGACTAGACAATAATCGCACCTCTCTCTCCCTCTCTTTCTCTCCCTCTCTCCACCATTATTACCAACCTCCCCAAGGAACAGGAAGGGAGCGATGGGGGGTGAGAGGGAGAAACAAGAAGAAATGGGAGGGATACAGGGAGGGAGGAAGAGGGGATGACGCCGAGAGGGGAAACGGATGGACGTGGCGCGCTGTACACTTCCTTTCTCCCCCAAATCCGTCTACCGGACGCGAGAAAAGATGGAGGGAGCGAAAGAAGAGGGAGAGATAAGGATTGAGAAGGAGGAGAGGGACGAAAAACAAACATGGAAGGAAGATGAAAGTGGAACAGGCAACTAATATATATATATATATATATATATATATATATATATATATATATATATATATAATATATATATATATATATATATATATATATATATATATATATATATATATATATATATATATACAGGTGAAGAGGTGGTCGGGTTTGGGTTCACGACACCATTCTGTACTGTATTTTTGGTGTTTTATTTTTTATTGAAAAAATAGATGCAAAAAATGGAAAAGAGAAAAAGGCTGCGAGTTAAAATAATAATTAGTCAGAGTGACCATTTCAATTCATTAATTAACTAATTAACTAATCCCTTTAACTCTGGACATACCTATGTCAAACTAAAAATTTAAACCATTGCAATCACTTGAAAATATAGCGAAAACAGGCATATCTCGAACCTCACACCAATGCTTGAGCTTGTGTGAAGATAAGACTGTTTATGCTATTTTGTCAGACAAATACACTGAGCTTATGAGCATGATCAAAGGCAAAAAACAAAAACAAAACAAAAAAAAACATAAAACAACATTTTAAAAAGGAGAAATAAAATAGTCAAAGGACAGTGAAAACAGACAAAAATAAAAAGGATGGCACTAAGTGTGATGCAACTGTGGTTCTTGTAGCCAATAATTATACAGACGGAAGAGCAGAGAAAAGAGAAGGTGACAATGGAACTAATACACCGCCCTGCCTCACACACACACACACACACACACACACACACACACACACACACACACACACACACACACACACACACACACACACACACACACACACACACACACACACACAAGTAAATGACAATACAGAGACGGATGGACAGAGAGATGGCCAGAAAATGAGCAGAGGTGAGCGTACGGTTCTTTAAAAGTGAACATGTGAGGACAGGCAGTTCTGTGTCAAAGAAAGAGAGCAAAGAAAAACGAGCGAATCATTCAGAGCTTTGGGCTCATTTTGACATTATCATTGGCAAATTACTTTTTTTTTGGCATTTGTGTGGGGGCTCAAAAAGGGAACCACACATTTCGTTCTGTTCCCTTTCATAAACTTTTAAAGCAGGGCGAACACTAAATACCCGCCTCAATCTGAAATCAGAGAAAGATCCATTATGATCTCATTATGATTTCAATTAATCAATATACTGCACATCGCAATACAGCAGTCGAACACCGTCCGGGACAATAGAGGAATCGATCCGAGAAACTGTATCAGTACAGCAATAAATGGCATGAATTATCTGGGTGATGCTGACAAATGTACTATATATATATATATATATATATATATATATATATATATATATATATATATATATATATATATATATATATATATATATATATATATATATATATATACTGTATATATAGACACACACACACACACACACATCGATAAATTGTGTATCCTGTGGCTTCTGTGTCGTGATACGTGTCTATTTGTATCTGTTCATTAAACACAATCATGTTGTCAAAAACAAGTGTGTGCTAAATCTACAAATGCAGGAACGAGCAGCTGAAAACAGACAGGCAGGCTGAAAATCACCCAGTCAGCCAGTCAGTCAGTCAGTCAGTCAGTCAGTCAGACAGACAGACAGACATGTCGTGCATGTGGTTCTAGCCATGCTAACCTGCTGATCTACAGCCATGGGATTGTTGGCTTTATAGCTTTATTGATCGGACCCGACTTAAATTGGCTCCCAATTAAACCCGCCGCTTATTTCACCTCTTTAACACCTCCCTGTCATCCCCCCGTCCTGTCCCGCTAAACATTCACACCTCTTTTCCCTACACATGTCGTCTTCCTTCGCCTCCTCTCTCTCCGTCGATGCGCACGTCTTTCACTTAGCGGACTTCCTCTCTTCTTCCTCTCCCCCTCCTCCCCCATCAATCCTCTTACTGCCCCCCCCCCCCCCCCCACACACACACACACACACACGTATCCCCCTCCCTTAGCGCCCCTCTTCCTTCCCTCCTCACACAACGCCTCTCTATTAATTCAGTTTTCCTTTCTCTCTCTCTCTCTCTCTCTCTCTCTCTCACACTCTCTCTCTCTCTCTGTCTCTCTCTCTCTGTGTCCATCTCTCCCCTCCAGTCTGACTGCCTTTCTGGGGTCCCTGGCGCGTCAATCCCTGCCGATGGCTTTAAATAACAGCCGTGAATTATTGAGCGTATTTATTCAAACAACATTAATTATAAAATACACGCCTCAGAGAGAGAGAGAGAGAGAGAGAGAGAGAGAGTGAGAGAGAGAGAGAGGGAGGAATGGCTGGAGAGATAGACTTGGCCCTGCAAAACAGTGTGTGTGTGTGCATGTGCGTGTGTGTAAGACAGAGATACTGTCTGAGACAGAGAGAAGGAAGGAATGGAAGAGAGAGAGAGAGAGAGAGAGAGAGAGAGAGGGGTTGTGGTTTTGTGGTTGGGGTGGGAATGGGGGTCAGTCAGAGGGAGGACGAGGAGAGGAGAGGAGAGGGGGGCCGGAGCAGTAGTAGTAGAAGCTGGGGGGTGGGAAGGAGGGGGGGTAAGAAGGGGGTAGGAAATTGGTCTGGCTAGCGGAACAGCTTTTCACCCCCCCACCCCACCACCCCCCACCCCTCTCCTCTCCTCCTCCACTCCCTCCCTCTCTCTCTGCTTTGTATTCTGCGGAGATGACAGGAGTGTAGGGGGGGGCTTTATTGCTCCGAGTTGGTATCGATCGGGGCCCCGGCGAGGGGGGACTCGGACCCCGCGTGCACCGGAGGCCCCTTTTGCAGCGCCCGCTGAACCCCCATCCCCCCTTCTTTACACACACACACTTACATTCTCTCTCTGTTTCTCCCCCTCCGACACTGGTCAGGTGTACAAAATGGAAACACACGAATATCATACCATGTCAATGCTTTCTCTATACTCTTGTTTTATCTCCCTCTCCTCAATACGTGCGCGCACACACACACGCACGCACGCACGCACGCACGCACGCACGCACACACACACACACACACACGCACACACACGTACAGTATGTGCACGTACAGGTGTGAACACAAACAGGTTATGATCTATTATGTACCGGTACATCCATGCATAGTATGCATACACTCCAAGACTCCACCTCTTTCCACACATCGAGGTCACATTCCACAGCTAACGTACACACACACACACACACACACACACACACACACACACACACACACACACACACACACACACACACACACACACACACACACACACACACACACACACACACACACACGCTAAACAAACACAACTGCATGAAGCCGAGTAGGAGGAGATGCATCAGAAATCCCTCATGTGGGAGCGTGACCACTCTCAGTTCCAGCAGGCCAGGGATCACGCTGCTAAGGGCACAGATTCACAATTTGGGGATAAGATGGGGACGGGGGATACGAGGAGTTGGGGAAGACCGCCCTGGGGGAATGGATGTGTGTGTCGGGGTGTGTGTGGGGGATAGACTAGACTAGAGGGATGAGAGTAACGGAGGTGTAAGGGGGTTGGATAAAACATTTGGCCCCTCGTGCCCCTCTTGAGCCAGAATCAAGCATTCCTGAGGGGCAGGGAAGGTGGGTGGGGGGAGAGAGAGACAGAGATGTGGTCTGGTCGCCTCCAGTTAACAAACTCCATTTTGTCGAGGTGGGCTGAACGAATTGGCGATCTAGCCATGGAAGGAGAAGGGGGATAGAGAGATGGACAGGCAGACAGACAGACACAGAGGGAGGGAGAGGTAGACAGGCTCGGGGAGTAGTGGGGGGGCTCAAGGCTGTTGCTATACTGACCCCCTCTCCCCCTCTTTCTCTCTCTGGCTTCACTCTTTCGTTCCGGAGTGGCTGTTATCTCTCTATTTTTACACTCCTTCCATCAACCCGACCGCCCGGTGTCCACTTATGTTCACTCACCAAATGACACATGGTCTCGCGGTCAAGCGTGCGCACGACGCGCACGCACCGCATGGTATGTATGTATGTATGTATGTATGTGTGTGTGCATGATTTATCTATCTGCACTGTATCTCTGGTTTCATGGATACAGGAAGAATGGACACCTAAAAAAGTGGGCCTCTTTTGGCAGGAGGTTTCTCTCTCTCTCTCTAGAATAAAAGACAATTATACCATTAAACAGTAGCATTAAACGTATTATTATTATTATTATTATTATTTTATGCCCAAAACTAGGGTATGGGGATAAATGGCCTAAAAATAAAAACTTTGGAAAATGATTACGCCCATTTCAGGGATGGTGCATTGGGTCATTTGAGAGATATTTTGTATTGGAAGTTGGTACCTAGCATGAAATAAACCCCCCACCCAGACCAAAAAACTAAATCGAACATGCTAATTTTCCACTTTTCCCACTCTTTTTTTCCATTAAAAAATAAAATCAAGTGTTTTAGGGAACATTGGTTCACATGTCAGATATTGCAAAGTTCTAATGTAATAAGGTATATTTACATAATACATTTTGGCTCCTGTTTGACTGCAAGCAGACAGTACAAATCGCCCATCAGACAATTCAGTTCATTACAGCACCATATAGTTGAGGACCTGACTAAAATTTGGGTGTGCTTCATTTAGGAGAGAATATTGTAACTGATCTTGGCTAATATGACCACCACAAATGGCATGGGAACTGTGAAAAAAATCTCTATCCAGGGTGAAATGCCAGAAAATGACCTCCCCCTTTTTAAAATGACTTCAGCTTTAACTTTTAATTTAACATATCTTTAACTTCTAATTTGTGGGAGCTACAGAGGTGCCCAACATTTTCAGAATAGTCATGTTTGTTGAATCTGAGACCAAGCCAGCAACCACCCAGCACAGGTCATCATAGTGGCCAAATCCAATATGACCAACAGTCTGCCCCTTGAAAACGTTTCTTTCTAGAACATTTGAATCAGATAAGAATTATGTTTAACAAGAGAAACATTTTGGATGATTGACTTCATGACTGGATGTGTCCGAATCCCAATTGGGTTAATGCTTGTTATTGCAATTACTGTAGAGCCAGGTTTGAGTGTAGTGTTGTTGGAATTTGTTGATATCAAACTTGAGCAAAGAAACAACCTCTATAGAGATGTAATGTTATTAAAACAAGAACAACAATAATACACTAGTCAAAAGTCTACATCTTAACAGTATACTGCTAGTTGCTATGCACAGTGCAGTTACTGAAATATGAAGCAGTACAGTATAGTACAATGTTCTACAGTACAGTACAAAAGCATATTGTACTATACACAAGCATACTGTAGCGCAGAGGTTCCCAATCACTGGTACTAGTACCACTGCTAGTACTTGAGCCTGTCTCTGGTGGTGGTGACAAAAGTGGAATGAAATATTGCTACATGTAAGTCTGCTTCTGACCAACTAATTGTTTGAAGTAGGGTCTCCAACCTTACTGAAATGAGCATGACAGCACACCTAGCCGTTGAGAACGGATTAATCACATTAGAAAATTAAATCAATGGTTCTGATTAGTGATTAGACACTTAGCAGCAGGATTATTGGCTTGGGAGTGGAACAAAAAGGACAAGTCTACATTCCTGTATTTTACTCACCAAACACTCACCAATATTTTCTGAGGTGTAGTATAAAATGGTTGGTTGGGAACCAATGCTGTAGCGTACTGTAATGTAATATACTGTATTGTACTGTAGCATACTGTACTGTATACTGTACTGCTTCATTTTGTAGTGACTATACTGTGCCATAGCAGCTAGCAGCCACTATAGCAGTGTGTTTCTAATTTAAACATACTGTTATAATTTACATATAGGTACTGCAGTATTTGTAATAAGCAAATAACCAAATAGACATTCAGACACACCCAGTCATAAAGTCAAGCACTCCAAAACATTTCCATTTGTCAAACAACAGGATTTAAACATAACATTTGCGTTTATAGCTCTTCTGATTTAAAAGTTCAATAAATGTCTTTTTCAAGTGGCAGACTGGCGGCCATAATGGATTTGGCAACTCTGATGACCTAGGGGGTTGCTGGCTTGGTCATGGATTCATCAAACATGAGTATTTTGAATATTTTGCCTATAGAATATATGGGCAAACAGTGAGAATAACTTGCATGATAAGCGGAATTTGCAAAAAATGGCCATTTGGGTACTTTTTTGATTTTCAGTGGGTGGGGGGTTATTTTCAAGATACAGAGTTACTTTTTGTGTCAAAAGTCTTATATTTATGGTGTTAACCAATTCCCAAATGGACGCGCTAAAATTTTGAACTTGATGATTATCCCCATACCCTACCAAAACGAGCAGAACCTACAAATCTGGTTGCGCTTTGCTAAGCATTTAAATTCCCATTTTTATGGGAGTCGCACTACATCAACAGTTACAGCAGAAACCATGCTCTGTATAGTCAGTCGCTGGCACAATTCTGTTTTGTGATAAAGATTGCTTTTTTATTGATTTAATCATTTAAATGCAATTTGATATCCAATAGGACTTTAAAAATATTAGATTGCTGTGAAAATCAACACTGATTATTTTACAAAAGTCTATTCATACTGGGCCTGTTATTTTGTGTTGAATAGTGTCTATTTTTTTTTCTTCGTTTAATATTAGCCACAAATAATTATCCTCTGTCTGTAAATGTGACAATTTGTAACTCTTGAGAGGGTACAAATGTGTTTCCAAAAGCACACTAATGTCTGTGGAAAATCTGTATCATTCAATTTGAATGAATAATTGTGATCCATTTCTGTCACCTACAATATAGCATGTATACACTGTTTGTCAGGGTGTGAAAACATTTTCCATAAATATTATTATTACTACTGAATAAACTATGCATGACCAAGATAATCTCACATAATTTGAACCTTTGATTTGAATTTGAACATGAGTTGTGGTACAGATTAAAAATGAGCTTCTCGCGCAGACTGACAGCTTAAAAAGAAGCGCGCACGCATGCACACGCGCGCGCACACACACACACACACACCACACACACACACACACACACACACACACACACACACACACACACACACACACACACACACACACACACACACACACACACACACACACACACACACACACACACACACGTGCGTGTGTACAGATGTGGCAGAGTCTATGGTTTGTGTCCAAGTATCCATAGGGGGTATACGACTGTATATAGAATAATGGCCAATCTAATGGTGAGGCCCATCTGTTGAAGAGATGTGTGCACACTAAAAAACCTCAGTCAATTGATTTCTGAGAGAGTACTACAAATGGAACCAAAAGGACCTCAGGATTTTATAGCGTGTAACCATCGTACCTGGGTTTCTATTCGACAAACGACACGGATAACTGTATACAAACAGACAATATAATCAGGGTGAAATTGCGTGCGTTGCGAGACTAAGTTAGAGCAAAAATAATTACAAACGACCATCAGCAGCAGCGGCAGCATTGCTAACATCACGTGTATCTGCAAGTTGGAGAGAGAGGACATGTGTGCATATGTGCGTGTACTGTATGTGTGCGTATGTGAGTGCGTTTTATTCACTATAGATGAAGACATTTTCGCTGCATGTTGGACCTGCACACACCTCTCAGACCACAGTGCATGCGTGTGCAATCGCACACGCACTCACGTTCGCTATCTAGCTGACCGACCTACCGCCATTTCACACCACTGACCAGTACAAATTGGATAAGGGTCCATTCTCTCTGCACCAGCACACACACACACACACACAAACACACACACACACACACACACACACACACACACACACACACACACACACACACACACACACACACACACACACACACACACACACACACACACACACACAGTTCTCAAAATGGCTGAAAAGCAGCCCACACTCTCTCGATATTAAATGGCAGGTAAGTTAGAAAACAGAGGGAAGGAGAAGAGACCAAAGAGAGCTTCTTCTGGGAGAAAAACAACAACTAAAAAACACATACGTAGGAGAAAGAAATTCACGGCCACGTGCAAAATGAGGGCTTTATCTAGTTCTTTTTCCATAGCACAAAAGGAAAGATGATGAATGTGAAAAAATAAAAATGTGAAGCCGAGCATGAAATCTTCTGTAATGTCCTAAACGCATTCCACATCTTGTCTCCTCAATAGCGGAATCCATTTTCTATAAAAATCCTGTATTGATTGTTGCCTTTTCTGTGCATTGTGATGTCTTAACCTTGTTAAGAGTCCACATATCTGTAATAATGCACTTTATCACTGGAACTGTGCACGCACGTGTGTGTGTGTGTGTGTGTGTGTGTGTGTGTGTGTGTGTGTGTGTGTGTGTGTGTGTGTGTGTGTGTGTGTGCGTGTGCGTGTGGTGCATCCAACATCCACTACTATCTCTCCAATGGCCTCTACTTGTTTTTTTCTCTTCATGGACATTTTCCCCTTTTGTTGTGTGCATTATGAGTGTTTGTATGTATGTAGCTCCATGGCAGCCAACATGTGTCTCTCCCTTACACGAAGTCGTACCTGCTACAGTATCCTGCAACAAAAGCAACCGATCTACAAACTCACGACGAGCATGTAAATCGTCCAAAGATCCCAAGGGTCGGTGGTACGAATCCCAGTTCCTCCTGTCTAGATGTCGAAATGTCCTTGGGCAAGACACTGAATCTCCCCTGAAAAACTGCTACTGAATTACTACACAAAAGCTACTCGTGTAGTAGTGACTGTGTAGTCACTGTATCAATTGTGTAGTAAATCTGTAGTTTATTCACTATTCACAATACACCAGTAGAGTCTGGTGCAGCTAAGACAATAAGCACAAATAAGCCATAAAAACATGGAAACCTGAACTTGAGAAATACATCATGTAATTGTGGGAGCAGGGCAGGATTCTTGAAGACTCACATTGTATTGTCAGTAGCCGGACCTTTGTTTGGCACTCTACTGACTGAGCTATCCAGACACAATAATTTGCTCAATTGTTATCAACTATGAAACAACCGATAAAACAGCACCAAGCAGTAAGCAATATGAACAATATGCACAAATCCTGTTCAAAGTGACACAAGTGTTCCCCATGAGTCAAGGAGCATGTGGTAACAAGTTCCATGATCTATGGCCAAACGAGGCATGAAGTTTGCATTTTCAGTGCTATAGCACCACCATTTGGCCACGATTCAACCAGAACAGCTAATTTTGGCGGAAAAAGAACAAGGGTTCAAAAACATCTTATCTGCTATTTTTTAAGTTTAGTAAAAATATAAAATGACAGATACTTTCCCTGTTTTAATGGGTAAATGACCATGTAAGGAGTACTAGGAAGAGGATATCTGACATTGAAATATGTGATATACTTAGAGCTAACACACACACACACACACAGTATATTTGCATGTGTTTACACTCACAAACAAAGCCACATGGCCCGGTGTGTGTTTACATTTGCAGGCGGGGAGGGAGCACAAGGCGATATCTCACGGCAATCGATGAACAAGGGAACGAGAAAGCAGGGTGGAGGTGGAGTGGGGTGGGTGGGGCGGGTGGGGGGAGAAAAATCGGTAAGGAAAACAGGTTATCTCCTGTCATGAATAGGGGGATTCCCATGGCGGAAGAAAAGCATGGAAGGTGGAAAAGAGAGAGGGAAAAGAAAGAGAGAAATATCTGGGAAGGGAGGGATGGAGGGAGGGGGGCAAATAAGGGGGAAAGACCTGGGTGGACTCATTGAGAGAGAGAGAGAGAGAGAGAGAGAGAGAGAGAGAGAGAGAGAGAGAGAGAGAGAGAGAGAGAGAGAGAGAGAGAGAGAGAGAGAGAGAGAGAGAGAGAGAGAGAGAGAGAGAGAAAACAGCGTTTGGCATGAAGAGAAAGCAGACAATTATCTCTATTGATTAAAGCCAGCCAGACAGTACGGGCAAGACAGAAAACTATGGCTGGATCAATAGACACACAAAGAGAGAGAGAGAGAGAGAGAGAGAGAGAGAGAGAGAGAGAGAGAGAGAGAGAGAGAGAGAGAGAGAGAGAGAGAGAGAGGCAGAGGGAAGGTGCGCGGGAAAAAATCTAGAGTTAAGTTGAAGGCAGTCAGCTACTCAAAGTTTGATAAGGAGATGAAATGGAAGTGCAATCGTAGAAGATGCGATCAGAGAGAGGGAGAGTGCACATTGTGAATGGTTAAAAAGAGTAAGAAACAGGAGCTCAAAGGAGTGGAGGAGATGCAATGGATTTAAGGTTTAGCTCAAATTCCCCAATCTGTCCATGCAGTGATCCTAGATCGCATTAAAAAACAAAACATCAAGGTCAGAGCCGAGATATTAATATTCATTAACGATAGTGCAAGACTCGTGAAAATGGAACTCAGGGTACAGAAATTGGAATAGACACACTGGTGAATGTTCAGGCCATGGACACTAGACAGATGGATCAACGCAGCCGTCACACGTGTAAACGTGTACTGTGAGAAAGCTAACCAAATAAACAGAGCATTCTGTTTATCTGAAGGTGGAGCGATAGGTAGATATGGCAGAGGGAGTAAAGCCCAAACCAAACCAATGAAACCCTGGTGTGGTTGAAATGGTTTTGTCCCAACCAGACCCTTCAGTGTAGTTTGGACCAGAGAGAGACATACAGTACAAGAGTGAGTGACAAACAAAATAAGACAGTAACTCCACAGCCTTACTGGAGCAGTAATATTTTCTTTAATGACTAAGAGTTCGGTCAACAGGCTACTCCTACTCTTTAAGTCCCCAAATGATTGTCTAAAGCTGCGTTCAGACCTGAATTCGTCTGAATTCTTAATTTGCCTCAGTTCGTCCCATTTGTCACACAAGACGTCGCCCACATTCATGCAATTCTCGCCTTTGCTTTGACTTTGTAGGTAATCACTCTGTCTGTACGGAGGGAATAGGAATGTGACAAAACAACATTCCATGGTTTCAATGCTACATTGTAGTCATTCAGGGTGAACTACTAGAAATACATGTCTTTAATATTATAGTCCAGTACTTAGCATATATACCTGTTCGCAATTTTGCGTCATGGGAATTTCTCACTTGAATTGAGTCAAGGGGTCCCTAGACATGAAAAATCACCGAGGTGCTTGTCCGTCATAGTGGGACGAATGGCGCAATGGCAGAATCAAATATGGCCGCCATCGTATATGATGATAATCCAACTTTTGTGCACATACACATGCAATACCTCTATCCTGACTAATTTGGGGGTGGGGAATTCATTTCTGATGTTGTCATGACCATTTTGGGTGGTTTTGACCTTTAAAGGTCATGGTCAAGGTCATTTTGCTATTCCAAAGACCATAACTAACCAGTTAGGGGTAATAACAGGTGCAATGGGTCTATTTCAACTAATTCTGACATTTATTAATTATCATATCTGATATCTCTTGTTTTTTCATTAGTAGGCCAACATGTGCATAAGACATATGGCAATAGAATCAGTGTTAAACGGCAGTCATTATGACAGGCTCTAGGATGCTGATTGTAGCAGATGATTGTAGGAGATGTTTGGCACTACAAGAACAAAGCTGCATATCCAGTGATAGCACAGGATGGTTGCTGGCAGTGGCTGCAAATCAACTTTGCCTAGAACAGTTTGATGCCCCGATAGGAAAAGTAGAGAAATTTAATGAGGAATTTCTGGAGTTTGAGAACGAATGTGACGCCAAGTCAGAACTCAAAACAGCCAATTCTTTGGAGTTTGGCTGGAGTTGGTAGCTGTAATAAAACTGCTGTAGTCTCTGAAAGGGAAGGAAACTGGAATTTACATGCGGCTAATGTTGAGACTATGGCGATATTTGCAAAATGTGAATGCAAAATGTGAATGCACTTCCTGCGTCATGCTTATGGTATCTTGTGCAAATCAAGGTGCTAGAGTTCACACACCCTGGGCTCTACTGGTCAGTGGGTTGTTCAGGATCGTCAAGGTGTTCTGTGCTGTAGGAGTGACATGAAGTTCAAGCAGACCATTCAGCGGGTGTTGAAGGGTCCTGGAGGTCACTATGTAGTAGGAGCCACATGCAATGCAAATGCTGTTGCACTAGTTTCAGCTCTTGTTTCATGAGATTGGGTTGATCACCAACATCCTCAACCTTCCATCTCCATCTCCAGCTTGCACTGTGCACTAGAGGCCTGCATCGGGAACGGGATCCCGCGGGTCCCGCGGGACCCGACGCAAATCTTTGCGGCGCGGGCGGCATGAAAATGCCCGCGGGCGGGAGAGGGCGGTCAAAATAAAATAAGCGGGACCCGCAAAATCCCGCTTACTCCCGCAAACGCAATTAAACCGGAAGAAAAAGCCTCACCTGACCCAACATGAGCGCTTACATACACACACACACACACACACACACACACACACACACACACACACACACACACACACACACACACACACACACACACACACACACACACACACACACCTCAATAACTAACCTGCAAGGCTTCAGCACAACTTGTGTAGGCAGACAGTCAAGTCGAAGTTGTATCGATATGTCCTTATATGGCGCGGGGGGGGGGGGGGGGGGGGGGGGTCCGTCGTGGTGGTTCCCCATGGGGGGGCGGGGATCAAATGGTGTCGCTATGATGCCGGCACAGTGCTTATCCAAAACACATCGCGAGGCTATGTGGCATGTGGCAAGCTTATATGAAAACAATATTGGCACACGCAGCACAACGTCCACTCCCAGGCCAGCCATAAAAACACATAGGCTAACATTATCAATACACAGCAGCCCACACATTAGAACGCAACAGAAGACATGATTGTTCTAACAGAGTCCACATCAGCATACGATCCATTTACATGTAGCCGCCTCCTCCTCCTCCACCGTCCACCACCACCACCACCATATCGCGCCGCGTTTCTTTTCTGATCCCTTCAGTAAATTAATGAGAATGACGCGGACAGAAGCATGCGTCCCGTGCGTAATGCGAAACGAGGAAGAAGACGGTCACTGTAGGGGTTGATGAACTTCTGTATTTCTCTGACACTGTTTGCTGTTCGATCTGATCCGTGTGCGTAATGATCAGTGGAACGCCGCGCGCCCACTGCGCGCTGCGCATGCTGCTGCAGTAAGACTGGTAGGCCTAAATTAAGGCTGAACTCAGATAGAGTTGCAAAGGAAACTTCAAAAGAGACTTCTGTCCGTGAGTGACAGTAACCAATATTACAGTTGAATTATATACACACGCGTCGCACACAGAGAAAGAAAAAAGGGAAAAAACAAAGGCAAATGTTTAATTCCTCCTACTCCTTTCCCTCGGAGGAAGGGGGGAAAAACAACTTATCAACTTATAGAGCCTCGGTAGCCTGTATGTCGCGTCTCCTACTCGTTATGGCGGCGGCCCCGGTGCTGTTCCTCCCCCATGGTGCTGATATAATGCTGTAATGACAACGCCGCCTTTCTTTCTCTTTTAACTTGCGGCCCTGCAGCTTCATTCCGTGTTTTTTTTTTTTTTTTTTTTTTTTTTTTTCAATCTCAGTTGAGATTTTGCGGTATTATCGGGACTAAGTAATACATTCGCGGGATGTGGCGGGACTAAAAGTGGCTTCTTTTTTTGTTGCGGGCGGGAGCGGCGGACAGACGATTGCCGCGGGCGGTCAAAATAAAAATCATCGCGGGAGCGGGCGGTAATGGACAGAAATCTAGCGGGAGCGGGCGGGAGCGGGATCGAATAATCAGTCCCGTGCAGGGCTCTACTGTGCACCACTCTGTGCCTTACATTCAGCAACACTGTGGTGAAGCTGTTGGACTTCATGTTAGAGTGCCAGAATCTATACTCCTCGTCAATGTACCTGTAGCACTGCACAATCTGCTCACAAAGCAGGCTGTAGTCAGAGAAGACATACCAAAGAGGAAGCTACCCCACTTCAACAAGCAACCACTGAAGGCCCAACAACCATTTTGAAGAATAGTTGATGGTGACCTTCCAGCTTATGTCAACAACTCAACTCTTGTCAGTGAGATTGAGCCTGGACTTCATCTCACCCAATTGAGTGAAACATCTACTCTTGCAACTCATGTTGTGGTAGACCTCATGTCACCCCTCTACAAGTCTACATCATCCCTCAGTTCATTCACCTTGTACTTGATTCCTACATCTCCTACATCTTTCTAAAGGAAGTGGAGGACATGTGATGTACAGACTCAGCAGCAGCCTTTGACATCATTGGCATGGACAAACATACCCATTCCTCAGCAACTTGACAGGTTCAGGGACTCTGAGAACAAGTGGAATCTCCAGCTGTTCAGGATATGGTGTGCAGTCAAGCCTGTTGCAATACCATCAGTGTCAGCTCTGTCATCCACGACAATGAGGTTCTCCCAGCAGATTTGGCTGGTGGTGAGGACATCCCTGATCTCTTGAACTGAATTGAGGAGGCTGTCACCAGGCTGGTGGTGCATATGGAGTGGACAATTCATGTTAAACAGTGCAAGAGAGTTGTTATAGTTTCCAATGATGCGGACACCTTTCCCTTACTGTTAAATTACACCTACAGTACTGGGGGTGAAGGAAATCTGTCTGCAGTATGACACTAGGGAAAAGCGACGCATGCTGCCACAGAATCAAGTAGTCTCTTATCTTGGAAAACCCCTAGCCAAGATTGTGATCAAGGCACATATCCTGACTGGAGATGACTGCGTGAGCAAGGTGGGGCGGCTGTGGCTCAGGAGGTAGAGCAGGTCATCCAATGAACTGATTTCGAATCTCTGCTCCTCCTGTCTACATGTGTCCTTGGGCAAGACAATGAACCCCAAATTGCCTCCAATGAGTTGGTCGGAGCTTGTTACCAGCATTGGTGTGTGAATGTGGGAAATGAGGACGCTGGCGTTGACTGTTCGCCGCTTTACCTCCGAATGTATGAATGAATGTAACATTCTTTTGAGCACTTGGACAGCATATAAAAACCTATAAAAATGCAATCCATTATACGTTGGGCACCAAATATGGTGCCATGGTTTCTGACCCAGTACAATATCTTGATGAACTTTGGTGAGACAGAAACCTTAACTGAACAAGACGCAGCATTGGCAGAGAAGGACTTCGTACGTGTCTGGACAGTGGCCAGGTCAATACAACAACTGAAACGTTTGATGACCATAGGTTGGAAAACTATTTCAGTGTCAGTACTGGAATTGATGCTATTGATGCTACTGGAATTGATGCTATCCCTCCCATGAGCAATCAGAGGTCACATCAAACGAGGTGCCTTTCTGGTGCATAGGGTTTGCAACCTGCTGGCTACATCCAAGGAAACAAGCAAAACTAGCACCAATGGAGCATGGATGAGGGGAGAACTTTGGTACAGTTCTTCCATCAAAATACCTGAAGCCCTTACCACAAGTCAGCACTCAGCTCACAGTGTGCAACTGTGCAGGCAAGTGCACACAACGATGCGGCTGCTGTGCTGATGGACTTCCATGCATTACATCCTGCCATAAAAAAATAATAATGTAATAATCAATCACACTAGTGCGCATGTCCACATATATCCACTTTGAGAGGTAATACCTATATCACTTTAGCACTCTTATTAAATAATTTCAGCACCTACTTAAAGGTTAAATGAGAAATGTATGATTGCTATTATGTATTGCACATCTTCTGTTCTAAATAATAACAAAAGTAAGGGACAGAATTGCTATTCAGTCATTGAAAAAATATATTGACAGTTCAGTCAAAAGTCAATCAGTCAGTCATTGAATAAATAACAAAACAAAAATAAATAAATAAATAAAAATGGGGGAGGAGAAGACAGCCTCCACGTGGCCTCCCCCATACGTAGCTGAAGTAGTGGTTGCATGCCCTTTAAGCGAAACAAATGCCTCCAACGCCCACCGACCCATCAAAATACTTATTTACTTCTACTTATCAATATCAATATCACTCAGGAGTCATACATGTCAGAATTATTTGAATTAGACCCACTGCACCAGTTTTTATCATAACAATGGCCAAATTAGGTCTTCGGAATTGCAAAATGACCTTGACCATGACCTTTAAAGGTCAAAAACACCCAAAATGGTCATAACAACATCAGAAATGAATTCCCCACCCCCAAATTAGTCAGGATCGAGGTATTGCATGTGTATGTACACAGAAGTTGGATTATCATCATATACGATGGCGGCCATATTTGATTCAGCCGTTGCGCCATTCGTCCCACTATGACAGACAAGCACCTCGGTGATTTTTCATGTCTAGGGACCCCTTGACTCAATTCAAGTGAGAAATTCCCATGACGCAAAATTGCGAACAGGTATATATGCTAAGTACTGGACTTCCTCCTAATCGTCGTATTCTAGTTCCGCTCCAGTCCACCGCACCCAGGCGACATTCTAGCCAGGTCAACATTCTTGTCTCCCATCAGAAGGATCATCATTCTCGCCGGGCGACAATCACTCCTCATTCATCTTTCGATCATCATTCTTGCCAGGCGGCATTCTTGTCTCCCATCCGAAGGATCAAATTCAGGCAGCCTGTACCCCAATCTGGCAGTATGGCGCTCCCTCTGAGGCCCGCCGTTTTCCATTTCGGCCAGCCCGGCGGTATGGCGCCCCCTGTTGCCGGCCAGCCCGGTGCCGCTGCTCTGAGGCCCTCTGAGCCTCAATTTGGGCAGCAGCCCCGTGCCGCTGTGAGGCCCTCTGGGCCCCAACTTGGGCAGCAGCCCCGTGCTGCTGTGAGGCCCTCTGGGCCCCAATTTGGGCAGCATCCTAGTGCCGCTGTGAGGCCCTCTGGGCCCCAATTTGGGCAGCAGCCCTGTGCCGCTGTGAGGCCCTCTGGGCCCCAGTTTGGGCAGCAGCCCCGTGCCGCTGTGAGGCCCAGAGGGCCCCAATTTGGGCAGCATCCCAGTGCCGCTGTGAAGCCTTCTGGACCCCAATTTTGCCAGCAGCCCCGTGCCGCTGTGAGGCCCTCTGGGCCCCAATTTGGGCAGCATCCCAGTGCCGCTGTGAGGCCCTCTGGGCCCAAATTTGGACAGCAGCCCAGTGCCGCTGTGAGGCCCTCTGGGCCCCAATTTGGCCAGGCCGTCATTGCCATCGGCACACAGCAGCAGCTGCAAACGCTGCAGCAGAAAGTTCACCAATTGCAGCATCAGCAGCAGCTGCAGCAGCTAAGCCAGGAACTGCTGCAGGAAAGGCAGCAAAGGCAGCAGTTCCAGCAGCAGCTGCAACAGAGTCACCAGCAGTGGCAACAACAGTTGCACCAGCAGCAACAACAGCAGTGGCTGCAACACCAGCAGCTGCGGCAGCATGAGCAGCAGCTGGAGCAGCACGAGCAGCAGCTGGAGCAGCACGAGCAGCAGCTGGAGCAGCACGAGCAGCAGCTGGAGCAGCACGAGCAGCAGCTGGAGCAGTGTGGCCAGCAGCAGAAAGTTCACCAATTGCAGCATCAGCAGCAGCTGCAGCAGCTAAGCCAGGAACTGCTGCAGGAAAGGCAGCAAAGGCAGCAGTTCCAGCAGCAGCTGCAACAGAGTCACCAGCAGTGGCAACAACAGTTGCACCAGCAGCAACAACAGCAGTGGCTGCAACACCAGCAGCTGCGGCAGCACGAGCAGCAAGTGGAGCAGCACGAGCAGCAGCTGGAGCAGCACGAGCAGCAGCTGGAGCAGCACGAGCAGCAGCTGGAGCAGCAGCTGGGGCAGCACGAGCAGCAGCTGGAGCAGCACGAGCAGCAGCTGGAGCAGCTGGAGCAGCACGAGCAGCAGCTGGAGCAGCACGAGCAGCAGCTGGAGCAGCAGCTGGAGCAGCACGAGCAGCAGCTGGAGCAGCACGAGCAGCAGCTGGAGCAGCACGAGCAGCAGCACGAGCAGCACGAGCAGCAGCACGAGCAGCAGCTGGAGCAGCACGAGCAGCAGCTGGAGCAGCACGAGCAGCAGCTGGAGCAGGACGAGCAGCAGCTGGAGCAGCAGCTGGGGCAGCACGAGCAGCAGCTGGAGCAGCACGAGCAGCAGCTGGAGCAGCACGAGCAGCAGCTGGAGCAGCACGAGCAGCAGCTGGAGCAGCTGGAGCAGCTGGAGCAGCACGAGCAGCAGCTGGAGCAGCACGAGCAGCAGCTGGAGCAGCACGAGCAGCAGCTGGAGCAGCACGAGCAACAGCTGGAGCAGCAGCTGGAGCAGCTGGAGCAGCACGAGCAGCAGCTGGAGCAGCACGAGCAGCAGCTGGAGCAGCTGGAGCAGCACGAGCAGCAGCTGGAGCAGCAGCTGGAGCAGCACGAGCAGCAGCTGGAGCAGCTGGAGCAGCACGAGCAGCAGCTGGAGCAGCAGCTGGAGCAGCACGAGCAGCAGCTGGAGCAGCACGAGCAGCAGCTGGAGCAGCAGCTGGAGCAGCACGAGCAGCAGCTGGAGCAGCTGGAGCAGCACGAGCAGCAGCTGGAGCAGCAGCTGGAGCAGCACGAGCAGCAGCTGGAGCAGCACGAGCAGCAGCTGGAGCAGCACGAGCAGCAGCTGGAGCAGCAGCTGGAGCAGCACGAGCAGCAGCTGGAGCAGCACGAGCAGCAGCTGGAGCAGCAGCTGGAGCAGCTGGAGCAGCACGAGCAGCAGCTGGAGCAGCACGAGCAGCAGCTGGAGCAGCTGGAGCAGCACGAGCAGCAGCTGGAGCAGCACGAGCAGCAGCACGAGCAGCAGCTGGAGCAGCACGAGCAGCAGCTGGAGCAGCACGAGCAGCAGCTGGAGCAGCTGGAGCAGCACGAGCAGCAGCTGGAGCAGCACGAGCAGCAGCTGGAGCAGGACGAGCAGCAGCTGGAGCAGCACGAGCAGCAGCTGGAGCAGCAGCTGGAGCAGCACGAGCAGCAGCTGGAGCAGCAGCTGGGGCAGCACGAGCAGCAGCTGGAGCAGCACGAGCAGCAGCTGGAGCAGCTGGAGCAGCACGAGCAGCAGCTGGAGCAGGACGAGCAGCAGCTGGAGCAGCACGAGCAGCAGCTGGAGCAGCACAAGTTGCTGTGAGGCTCTCTGGGCCCCAATTTGGCCAGGCCATCATTGCCATCGGCACACAGCAGCAGCTCTAAACGCTGCAGCAGAAAGTTCACCAATTGCAGCATCAGCAGCAGCTGCAGCAGCTAAGCCAGGAACTGCTGCAGGAAAGGCAGCAAAGGCAGCAGTTCCAGCAGCAGCTGCAACAGAGTCACCCATACGTAGCTGAAGTAGTGGTTGCATGCCCTTTAAGCGAAACAAATGCCTCCAACGCCCACCGACCCATCAAAATACTTATCTACTTCTACTTATCAATATCAATATCACTCAGGAGTCATACATGTCAGAATTATTTGAATTAGACCCACTGCACCAGTTTTTATCATAACAATGGCCAAATTAGGTCTTCGGAATTGCAAAATGACCTTGACCATGACCTTTAAAGGTCAAAAACACCCAAAATGGTCATAACAACATCAGAAATGAATTCCCCACCCCCAAATTAGTCAGGATCGAGGTATTGCATGTGTATGTACACAGAAGTTGGATTATCATCATATACGATGGCGGCCATATTTGATTCAGCCATTGCGCCATTCGTCCCACTATGACGGACAAGCACCTCGGTGATTTTTCATGTCTAGGGACCCCTTGACTCAATTCAAGTGAGAAATTCCCATGACGCAAAATTGCGAACAGGTATATATGCTATGTTAATTCAGATTTGCAATCTCCTTGTGGCCCACCGGTGGTTGGGAGTAGATGGAATAAGGGATTAAACAAAAGTTGCTGAAGGTGTGAAACTAAAAGAAAAAGAGTGAATTAAGAAGAGAGAAAGAGACAGAGAGAGAGACAGAGATTGACAGAGGGATGAGGAGAGTGGGGCAATCAGGACAGGTGTGTGTGGATGCTTGTTTATGACATCATCAACTAGTCCCCTCCCTGGGGAGCGCCGGGTGTCTTGGAAACAGTCGCTAAGGGAACTGATAGGTCCACGACAGCTGTGTGTCTGCGCGTGTGTGTGTTCGTATAGGGATGGAAACTAATGAGGACTTAAAACACAAACACACACACACACACACACACACACACACACACACACACACACACACACACACACACACACACACACACACACACACACACACACACACACACACACTTTCTTTGTTGCAGTGGTCAGTTCATTGTGTCTTATCCGTATTCCATGGTGGGAAAAAGAAGACACATCTAATAAGAAGTGTAGTAGAATGGTGGAGTTTTATTTCCACTTGCACATGACTGAAAGTATGTTTCAAAGATACATGGAAATTGTATTTAACAAAGTAAAACATGCATGGTTTGTTAACCACTTAAAGAGTAGGTATCACGGATATTTCCTTTAAAAACTAATGACGCATATCTATCAATGACCCCCTAAAGATGTCCAGAAAAAAAGTCGTTTCAGAAAAAATACAATATATAGGCAGAGTTGAAGAAAGAAGTTGAGCGCCCCCCCCTGCTTCCCTGAAAAGCTGTTGCTTCGGGAAAACAGCCGAACGTGCCATTGCGTGACGTATACAGTGGTACGCTCGGCCAACTTCTACGAGCAGGTTGTGCAGCTGAGCTTCCGGCTAAAGTTATCCACAGTAGCATAGCATAGCATAGTAGTAGGATAGCCTACTATGCTATGCTATGCTATCCAGCACAGGCATTGCGGGGCTGGTTGCATTAGCCCAAGGAAGCTAGCTAACTAGCTTTGACTTCCAACCGGGCTGAATCATTGCATCTATTCTTTTCCTTTTTGAAACTGTTTTTGGTCTTCTCCCGGCAACGCGGACAATTCTAGCCCCCCGGGCCAACATAGAGAGTATTATTTTTAATTATCGATGTGAATTACCGGGGATATTTAGTGAAAATGTGTGTTGGCATATGGGGGGATAGCTAAAATGCTACATCAGCAGTCTACATCAGCAGTTCGGCAGTCCAGCAGCAGTGGATGCAATGACCAAACCATGTGTTTGGCGTTAAAGTTATTTTCTGTTATTATTACTAGTATTATTACTGGACGATCCCACGGCAGCGGTGTGATTATTATTTCTTGTATCTAAGAAGTTGAACTAGAGATGGGAGCGGAGGGACGGAGCAGAGAGTGGGGTTCCGACGGAGCTAATGTTCTTCTAATATTCAGATTCCGAATGACGCTCAATAATAATGGTTGATTGTTCTCATTGTTGAATACAGAGGCTATACCTCAATGAAGTGAAACGGACTGCCATTCTGTTTCACTCGTCTCACTTCATTATTTACTTGAATCACAAAGAAAAAATAAGGTAGTATTTTTACGGTGCTGATTCAGGGCTGAGCCAGGCTATACAGAGGCTTTATTTATACTGCAATACGACCGTCATTATGCCATATGGTTTACATCTGGTCGAAATAATT
>CM076970.1:13489033-13503351 GCA_039105355.1 Benthosema pterotum
GCAAGCCCTATGCACCAGAAAGGCACCTCATTTGATGTGACCTCTGATCAAACTGCTTGTGGGAGGGATAGCATCACTTCCAGTACTGACACTGAAATTGTTTTCCAATCAAAGGCCATCAAACGTTTCAGATGTTGTACTTGACCTGGCCCCTGTCCACGCATGTACCATGTACTTCTCTGCCAATGCTGCGTCTTGTTCAGTTAAGGTTTCCGTCTCACCAAAGTTTATCAGATATTGTACTGGGTCAGAAGCTATGGCAGCATATTTGGTGCCCACCTTATAATGGATTGCATTTTTATAGTGCTTTTCCAAGTGCTCAAAGTGCGTTACAACGTTTAATTCATTCATACATTGGGAGGTGAAGCGGCAAATAGTCAACGCCAGCATCCAAACTTCACACATTCACACACCAATGGTGGCAAGCTCAAACCAACCAACTCATCGGAGGCAATTTGGGGTTCAATGTCTTGCCCAAGGACACGTCGACATGTACACAGGAGGAGCCGGGATTCAAACCGCTGATCCACAGATCATTGGACGACCTGCTCTACCTCCTGAGCAACAGCCGCCCCACCTTGCTCATGCTCATGCAGTCCTTTCCAGTCAAGATATGTGCCTTGATCACAGTCTTGGCTAGGGGTTTTCCTTGATGCTGTGGCAGCATGAGTGACTTTTTCGTACTGCCATACTGCTGCCAGTTTTCCTTCGCCCCCAGTGCTTGGAAGTACTGTATGTGTAATTTAACAGTAAGGCAAAGGTGTCCGTATCTTTGGAAACTATAAGAGCTCTCTTGCACTGTTTAACATGAATAGCCCACTCCATATTCACCACACTAGCCTGGTGACAGCTTCCCCAATTCAGTTCAAGAGATCAGGGATGTCCTCACCACCAGTCACCTTTGCTGGGAGAACCTCATTGTCATGGACGACAGAGCCGGCGCTGATGGTATTGCCACAGGCTTGACTGCACACCATAACCTGAACTAACAGCTGGATATTCCACTTGTTCTCCGAGTTGCTGAGGAATGGGTAAGTCTCTGTTCATGCCAATGATGTCAATGGCTGCTGCTCAGTCTGTATGTCACATGTCCTCCACTTCCTTTGGAGACGTCTCAATGTAGGAATCACTTGTAGAGGGGTGACATGAGGTCTATGACAACATGAGTGGCAAGAGCAGATGTTGCACTCAATTGGGTGATATCAAGTCCAGGCTCAATCTCACTGACAAGAGTTTAGTTGTTGACATGAGCTGGAAGATCACCATCACCATCACCATCACTGCTCATTGAAGTGAGGTAGCTTCCTCTTTGGTATGGTTGAGTTAATTTTCTTAGTCTCCTCGACTAACGTCTTCTGTGTGTATGAGCAGTACACATGCCCCCCATTTTCTAGACAGTTAGCAGGCACAGACCGACCCCTCTGTCTACAGCCTGCTTTGTGAGCAGATTGTGCAGTGCTACAGGCACATTGACAATGGCTATAGATTCTGTCACTCTAACATGAAGTCCAGCAGCTTCGCCACATTCTTGCTGAATTTAACGCAGAGAGTGGTGCACAGTGTATGCTGGAGATGGCATTCTGTGTGTTTTTTGGGGTGGTCGATGGTGAGAAGGTTGAGGACGTTGGTGATCAACCCAATCTCATGAAACAAGCTGAAACTCTGCAACAGCATTTGCGTTGCGTGTGGCTCGTACTACTTAGTGACCTCCAGGACCCTTCGACACCCACTGAATGGTCTACTTGAACTTCATGTCACTCCTACAGCACAGAACACCTTGATGATCCTGAACAACTCACTGACCAAACTCTAGAACCTTTATTTGCACAAGATACCATGAGCATGAAGCTGCATGATGCAGGCAGTTTATGCATTCACATTTTGCAAAGATCGCCATAGTCTCAACATTACCGCATGTCAATTTCAGTTACCTTTGCATTCAGAGACTACAGCATTTTTTTTTATCACAGCTACCAACTCAAGCCAAACTCCAAAGAATTGGCAGAGCTCTGACTTGGCCTCACATTCCTTCTCAAACTCCAGAAGTTCCTGATTAAATTTCTTTACTTGTCCTATCAGTGCATTAAACTGATCTGGGGAACGTTGATTTGCAGAAGAACACCTTGACGTGTTCTGCTGCAAATGTGTTTGCCCTGGATATGCCACTTTGTCCTTGTAGTGCCAGAACATCTCCCACTGGAGTGACCTGATCACATCCTCTACAATCAGCATCCCAGAGCCAGACATAATGGCTGTCGTTTATCACTGACTCTATTGCACCATGTCTTATGCACATGTAGGCCTTTTAAGGTTTATGAAAAAACAAAGAGATATCAGTATCAGATGTGAATAATTAATGTCAGAATTAGTTGAAATAGACCCATTGCACCTGTTATTACCCCTAACAATGGTTGGTTATGGTCTTTGGAATAGCAAAATGACCTTGACCATGACCTTTAAAGGTCAAAACCACCCAAAATGGTCATAACAACATCAGAAATGAATTTCCCACCCCCCAATTAGTCAGGATAGAGGTATTGCATGTGTATGTACACAAAAGTTGGATTTTCATCATATATGATGGCGGCCATATTTGATTCGGCCATTACGCCCTTCGTGGCACTATGACGGACAAGCACCTCGGTGATTTTTCATGTCTAGGGACCCCTTGACTCAATTCAAGTGAGAAATTCCCATGACGCAAAATTGCGAACAGGCGTATATGCTAGGAACTGGATTAATACCGTAGTTCATGTCCTTACGTGAGCCTATAGACTCCAATGCATTCCATAAACTTCTGGTGTCACTATTCACATAGAATTCTATGTAGAAGAGCTGCCATTGGACTGGCATGGTGAAGTGAACAGAGTTGTCCTGACACTGTCCTACTCTATAGCTCTGCCCATGTGGCCCCACAGTGGGTGAGCCGAAGCAGTGAAAAGTCCTGATCCACTGCCGAGTGGTGCCGTAATTCCACTACTAAACGTGCAATGAAATTTGTGGAGGCACACGTATTTGACATTCTGTTTCTCTCCAAAGTTGAGAATTTTGCCCGATGTTCAGGGCATCGCAATGTTAGTGTTCATAGTGTTCAAGAAAAACAGGTTAAAAAAAAATAATGCTCGAGCATTCACTTTCCATTTTCACTTTCAATGTAGTAGAAGAGCTGACTGTGTACCCCGCCTGGAAGAGATACTGGCATGTTGGCTGGGACCAGGGGACCCGTCTCTGAATCTGAATGTGTCTATAGAACCCCACCCCCAGGGTTTAAAGGAGTAGTTTACCAAAATCAATTGCACATGCCATGAAGTGGATTTTTTTTTTTTTGCACTCCGATGCAAGCCGATAATAATTATGTTGACTGACCGAGTAATTGATACAAAATAAGCCATTGTTTTATTGTAAGGTTGAACTACTCTTATAAGTGGGTTAAAAAAAAAAACATCTTCCATCCACTGAGCCATTCCGTCGGCTGTCCCGGACGCTGAATACGGATGAACATTCAGACATCTTTGCAACCATACAGTATCACCATCTGCCTCGCTGCTGACAGACAGTATCACCATCTGCCTTCACACTGACGGCTGAATTATACAAAGTGAAATATTCCCGGACTTTGATGGCGGGGTAGCACGATAACTAACCCTATAACGCAGTATCGCTCCTCCTGACACGCCAAGTCCATCCGCCAAACGGCCAAATTCAATCTACTCAGGTTTTCCGTGTGCACCAAGGAAATTCGAAAATGCAAAACGGGTGTGAATGTTTATAGCATGTATAAGCGGTTGTGTAGGTCTCGGGTGTACGCGTGTGCATCTACTGTGTGTGCAAAGGGGAAGGGGGGTGCATTAGTATCCCTTTTGCCCTGCCTGTATGGGGCTGTGTGTGCATTGGGAGAGTGGTGGGGGGGAGGCAGGGGGGGTGTATGTGAAGAATCACGCTTATGAAAAATAAATTTCAAAAAGCCAATATTACCTGGGTCTACGCCCGTGCTCCAGCCTTTGCATTTCAATGTGAGGCTCTGCCTCCATTATTTATGACGCTTTACACCTCAAAACCAGAGCCTCGCTCTATACCCCCCTCCCCTTGGTCATCCACTGTCTCTCTCTCTGTCTCTTGAATGCACACACACACACACACACACACACACACACACACACACACACACACACACACACACACACACACACACACACACACACACACACACACACACACACACACACACACACACACAGTCCCTCCATCCACGTCTCTCTCACTCACTGTCTCTCTCTCTTCCATTCTCTTTCATTCGGTTTCCACCTCTCCCTCTCTCTCTCCCTTTCCTCTCGCGTGCGCTCTCACTGCCCCTTGTTCAGTATCTTACATTCCTGCTATAAGACCTTATATATGATATTCATTGTGCACGCACGCACGCGCACGCACACGCACACGCGCGCACACACACACACACACACACACACACACACACACACACACACACACACACACACACACACACACACACACACACACACACACACACACACAGTTTGTCTGTCCTGCCATCCATGTCATCTTTTTCTTTCTTGCTCCCTCCATTTCTCAGGCCTACTGTATATCCCCATAGTAACCAGTATGTTCTCTGACATGTATAGACAAGTGCATACAAAGAGAGAGAGAGAGAGAGAGAGAGAGAGAGAGAGAGAGAGAGAGAGAGAGAGAGAGAGAGAGAGAGAGAGAGATAAAATGGTATGCCAACTTGAGGACCTGGAGACACTATTGCAGTAGAGGATATATTTTTTATGTATGCACAATGAACAGTACAGTGTGATCCCACTGTACCTTGACTGCCTGTCATGGCAGTGTCTTAAGAAATACCCACATTTATTATCTGAAAAAGTCTCAATATCCTATTGTAGAAATTAGTACTAGAGTATTGGCGACAAAATATTCCTTCAAAAAAGTAGTATTTGACAGGATTTGTAGAAGCTTGTGTGGAAATTGATAATACTAGCAGACTCAACCTGTTGGTCCTGGACGCCCAGGCCCAGGGGGTTGCCACATGATTTTTGGGGGGGATTCCCAGGTGACAGTGAAGAGACAATTTAAGAACTCAGAACTTTCGATGCAGCAAAGACCTTTGCTGCATCGAAAGTAATCAACAAATGTATGCCTCATATTGCCTCATATTACATTTATGTTGTTGTACCTTGTATACTGTATACAGTATGTGTCCGAGTTCTGCTAATAAGGTATGAACTGAAAATACTTACCGATAACTGAAATATACTAAGAGAATTGGACAAACATTGGCCAAATTGTCAAATTATTAAGAAAGAAATAGGCTACCTATATTCATACAACTTTCATTTTTTCCCAGCACTACATACTCCAGGAAAAGTTTTACAATACACAGTACAATACAACACGCAATTCAAAAAGTTATTATATGTCATACAAGGGCCTTAAGATAGCAACAAGCAAAAGACATTTTAATAAAGTGAAAGGGCAATTTCTACTTTGGTTCAAGCGAGCGTTTGGTACGACCAGTTGTCATATCATTCCAGATGTGAACAAAAACTTATTTATATTCACTAATATCTTGCCTACAATAAGACCACCTTGCCAGTGAAATCGCTTGCTGAAAATACCACTTCAATATACTAGATACGGTGGCTTTTCTGAAAGTAGATTGTTTCTTTGTTGTACACAACCCCTCCCCTCTCTCTCTCTATCAAAACGCACACACACACACACACACACACACACACACACACACACACAACACACACACACACACACACACACACACACACACACACACACACACACACACACACACACACACACACACACACGAAAAAACAAACAAACAACTAAGCGTGTGTATTTGACTGCTTTTAGTTTGTGTGAAACACATCAGAGCATGTGTCAGTGTTGTTGGCAATGCTTGCCAAAAAGGGTTTCATACATGACAAAGTGTTCCAAGAGCAGAGTTTGTCTGGCACACTTCTACAAGGTTAAGACTGTCAATCTGTTTCCATTCGCTCTATTCAAAATGTAATGCATGGAATTTTTAAACATAAATCTCGTCTTGAAGGAGCGAGGGAGGGGGTCCTTGGCACAAAACAATTTGAGAACTGACAATTAGGCATGCCGCTTTCTGTAAGATAAGACTCGGGTCTTAATGGCTAAAGGACCACTACACCACTTTTCAGCCAAGCTTTGTATAATTGGCCCCAAGACCTGATGACATCATCAATCTATGTTTCACCATGTTAATGATTTTTTTACCAGACCTCCAGTTCTAAAACACAGAATGGGGGAAACTTTTTATCTTGTCCTCACAACATCTTTAAGGTATATTAATGACATTGTAAAATGTTGAAAATGGGTAGAATTCCCCTTTAAAATAAAATTACTGTAAATAAAAATAATCTGTCAGACTGGAAAGAAAGGGTGGTGTTTTATCAAGAACATGAGTAAGGACCAAATAAATGCAGCTAGGTTGAACAGTGGTGAAGTGCTCATGCAATACTTTTCTTCTGTTTTTCCACTGATTTTACGAGGAAAGATTAGAACTATGCTGAGTTCTGGTCAAGAGTAACACCCTGGAACAGCAGGTCTGCCCCCCCTCCCCCAAGTTCAACAACGTTTGTCCATGGCCATGGCATAGTAAATGAGCTCTATACGCACAGAGCGTGGACAGCAACATCTGCCAGACATTATCCAAATGATCCACAGTGGATGATACAGGCTTGGGGAGGGGTGTCCGTTACAATGAGAGTGGGCCAACAACACATCCATCAGCCTGGCCGTTCGTGTGCGCACACGCACACACACACACACACACACACACGTACGTGCGCTCCTGTGCAACCCCCGGACAAAAGGCCTGCTGCTGCTATACTGGCCAACAGTGCCGCTGGTCAGACTTAATGAACCCTACCCTACCCCCCAAGCCACACACACACACAACCCCAACCCATCCCCCACGAGTCTCCTCCTCTCTGACTCTACGCTGGCCCGCAGTAGCTGTGTCACTGATTCTCTCGACAAACGCCACCCCCCCACCACCACCCCGTCTCTCTCGAGCACGCGCACGCACGCACGCGCACGCGCACACACACACACACACACACACACACACACACACACACACACACACACACACACACACACACACACACACACACACACACACACACACACACACACACACACACACACACACACACACACACACACACACACACACACACACCCTCCTTCTCCTCCTCCTCCTTGTGGCCTGCAACCACTGGTGTCCACAGTTCACCTCATCCATAGTAGACAGTATTGATTTTCAGCAAGGAAAATAAAAAAGGCCATGAATTTTAATGCCCCGCTGTCTGTCGGTCTGTCCCCCCCATACCCCCCCCCCCCCCCCCACACACACACACACCCCTTCCGTCTCTCATTCTCAGAACCCTTCCTCACCTTTTCTGTCTCTTCATTCTCTGAGTTATCTCCTCTCTCTCCCTCCATCCCTCTCTCCGTAGTACCTCTTGTCCTTTTCCTTTCTGTCTACTCTGTGACCGGTTCTCTTTCTCTCTCTCACTCCTTTGACCCACCACAACTAGGTTATATTCCTCCCTCTCTCACTTTCTGCCTCTTTTTTCATGTTTTTCCTTGGGGATGGCCAGGGTGGTGTCGCGGGGGCGAGATTTCATTTGATGGTGTGGGGTTTGGGTTATCTACAGTTTCCTCACTCATATCATCCTTGTTAACCGGAGTGTGTGTCTGTGTGTGTGTGTGTGTGTGTGTGTGTGTGTGTGTTGTGTGTGTGTGTATGTATGTGTGTGCACACATGTGTGAGAGAGCGAGAAAGAGAGAGATGGACGCCTTGGTGACAGTGGTGGGTTTAAAAGGCTTGTTTCGACATTTAGACAAGAAATAAGGCCATTATTTGTTTCCCTGCAACATTCCCAGCACATTAACAACCTCTAATGGATGCGATTTTGCCATTTATATTTCTGTTGAATCGACCGTGAAGGAGCATTTCATTTTTATTATATTCTATTAATGTTCCCTGCTTTCCTGCTCTCCAGCACGGCTGAACAGGATCTCAATTTAAGCCCAGCTAATGTTCCTGGATTTGTTTTTTACTTCTCCATACAGTATGCTTTTTCCTCCCATCACCCACTCCTACTGTAACGCATTCAGTGCTAAACAGCCAAAACGAGTCATATGTGTCATCCTCTTCTTGGTCAAATTGTCCCCCGCCCCCTTTTTTCCATTACTGTATTTTTTCCTTTTTACTTTGTTTATGATGATTTATGTTTTTTTTTTACTTTGTTTTTTGTATGGAAGTTATTTGTAAGTCCCTAAATGAAATGAAAAAAGTGGACCCTGATGTAAAGTGTAATGATTAATGATGGTGAATGGTCATCCACAGTTTGTGTATTGAATTGCTTTCATTTAAAATGTATTCTGCATATTTTATTGACCAAAAAAAAAATCAAAACATAATCCCTGTCTAAATGATCACTGCCTGGCGATATGGAGGAAATTGGGCCTAGTGAATGTTTAATAGAATCATATAAGCAGCAACGTTTTACAAGAGTCTGTAATGAACTGGCTCACCGGCGCACATTGTTTGTTCCTTTTCTGTATTTTGAGCACATTTTCTGAAACTGGCATGGACGTTTGAATGTAATTTGATCAGCGAGAGGCTCGGGTAAAACCACGGTATAGCAGTTGAAATGCTGACAGGTTTTTATTTGTGAAGTACAGAGAGGTTTGTCTGCTTGGAACATAGTGATTTTCCCCACTCAGGAAGAAAACATGGCAATTGCCATCAATGGCAGGCTGTCATGGTTGTCAGCCGCCAAGTACCAGTCATCCCTCTGGTCAGGAAGATAATGTGCATCCATTTTTTAAAGCCTTTTCTGGAAAGGGATAGAATGCCTGCTTATGTGTTTTAAAATGATTAAAAACAAAAAAAAAATCAGAAGGTGGTGAGATTGGAGGCAATCAGACAGAATACAGAAACAACTGTGTCAACTTTCAATTTTAGTACAGCGACAAAACATTCTGTTACATAAATCTTTCATTTTGTGTAATTACCACCTCTTGACAGTGCAGATACAATGTACCATTTTGATTCTGCCAAATTAAAAGTTTCCTACACAAGCTCAATCTCCCAACATGTTCTGGATCAGGGGCCCACAAGAATCTCAAAAGTGCTTGTGGACCACCTTAATACGCCAGCCGATATTAGGATTATCTGGCAAAAAACCTTAGGTCACTTATTTTATATGAATTACACATCCAATGAAGCCTTGAATTCATGGAGAATAAAAATATATAAGTCATAAAAATTAAAAAAGGTCCACAACCTCTCGTCGCAAGCTTGTACTGTGTTTGCCAATATTTATCCGTGTTACAGAAACTAATGCCTCAACAATTACAACCCCATGGTTTTGTTATCCCATGGGGATATGCTTTAGTTTAAATATGCTTTGTTTTGAGCACCATTTATGACAATGGGAATGTAATAGTGCACATACGGCTGTATAAACGTAGCTGTTGGGCAAAAAAATTGCATCTCCATGAATCAACTTTGTATCTAATGCCCTACTTCATACTGTTGAAAAAGTAGCTAAAACACCCCCCAACACACACACATACAGGCGGACGCGGATTGGAAATGACTTTACTAGCTAGTTAGCACTAGAGTTCTCAGCGTAAAACAATCCAACCTGAGTTCAGACCAGGAACGTGGCGTACTGTTTTGCTGTCTTTCAAACGAGCCGTGCCTCAGCCATTATCACGAAGGAATGACACAAACACAGCAGCTGGTCTAATGTTGGTGGATGTGGTGGAAAGGTATTGTTTTCCCCACTTAATATATATCCTTGGACCTTGTGAAGCAGTGCATCTCTGCCAAGAAATGTTACTTTGTCCAAAGAAACAAAGACGAATGTTTATACTTCCTTCAAAAAATGTTTCTATGTGGAATGTTTTGTTTATTTATTATTAGTTGTTTGTTGTTATTATTAGTCAGCTTGAGTGGCTTGAGTGTTTACTGCATGTTTTCTGTTGACTTGCACAATGTTGTGTTGGACAATAGTTTGTTGAAAGCACAATGACCGTTGGAGGAGAATCTTCAATCTACAGGATATTGCATTCATTCACTGTCAATGGAGGCAACTTTATGGTGCAGATGTTGAAGGACGTGTGTGTGCGCGCCTGTATTTGCCTTTAGTGCAGAAAATATGAATGTCGTTTCTCGGTTCAAGGACTGGGACATGTTAATATTGAGCCATAAGCCATGTGCGCCAGAACATGGAACACGGCATGGAACAGAATGGAATCCCATAGATCGATATAGAATGTGTGCGCAAACACTCTAAACTCAGGTTAATATTAAAGGGGAGATAACATGACTTGTGTGTTTTTGGTGTGTTTTTTTCCCCCCACACATCAACTTTGAACAATCAAGATTTCATATCATATAGGAGCTTTAATGTAAATTACTCTCAGGAGCAACTTTTTTGATTTTGGCCTCATGATGATGTCATCAAGGCACCCTACTTTGTATAATTTCTCCTCATCTTCAGTCTTGTTTACAATGTCCACCATTGTTGATTTTCCAAGTTGACATGGAATTTAAGCAAGCCTGGTTTTATATAGCATCAGCATTATAATGACTCAACTATAAAATAATGTGAATATCAGCACCTCCACCACCTCAGGACATTGTGGTACTGCAGGCAGCTAAACTGTCCAAAAAGACATGACAAGACTGCTTATATCAGTGGTGATTGAGGCTCAAACCATTCGAAATAAGCTTGAGGGACATGCAATATGACATTAAGAATTAAAAACATTTTTTAGAATGTACTGTATGTTAATTGTGCTTTAAGTCATTGGAAATCAGTCACACCATTCAGAAGACTATATGAGGCCACGATTAACTTCCCTTTACTACCAATAGACATATATATGTGAATTAAACCAATACTTTTAACTTGAATCTTTGCTTCCCTGCACAAACGATGAGTTCCATTTTGGGGGTCCTTGACATGAAAATGCTTGAGCACCACTGATATAAGCCACACAGGTTTTTCATGAAACTGTTTGGATTTGAAAGACATCAATTTTGTAGGTTTCAATGGTTAAAAGTCACCTCCTCAGTGACAGAGCATTTGAATACAAGCAGCCTCCCCAAATCCCATCTAATCCACTCAGCCACTCAATGTCAAGTCCACGTCTGTCCGTCCGTCTGGCTAGCTTGGCCCCCGGCCCCTCCCACTCTGACCCTGACCCTGACACCCTCCCCCCCAAAAGCACCAACACCCCAGGTTGTCAATAAAGGGGGGGAAGGAAGTGAACGTTATTATAGCTTAGCGATGCTTCTTGACATTAAAATGTGCTACGTTTTAAGCACATGAACTCTAGCATCCCTATTCTGGAACATGGCGATAACAGGTGACAATAATAGCGACATCTACCAGCTCACACATTGTGTTGTGACGTGTTACAGCAAGTGTGAGCTTGTGCACAGGTTATATGCAACATACACATTGCAAATAATAGTGTCAATATTCCTAGAATATTACAAAACGACACATTAAAAATAGACGTCAAGCTAAGCACAAGAGCAAAGAAGAGGAGAGATTTGGAATAAATCTGATACAAATGACCAACTTATAATAGAATATAGTTATAATATAGTATAAAAAGTACCATGTACAAAATATTATTTTTATAGTATTCCTATAGCTCTCAATATACACAACTCAACATTCCTCGTGCTTTAAAGGTTGCACAGATGTGAGCGATAACAAACAGTAGGCCTATATATCACAAACATTTCCATCCCGATATAAATTAAATCGAACAATGAAGTCCCCTCAACACCTCAGCAGATGCCCTTTTTCCTTTCTTTACTGGTGTTCATACGTTTCTTTTTTGTAATTTAATGGAACGATTCTTCAGCTTTTTAGCACAAGATCAAATCACCAAGATGGATCATTTTGGGGCCGAGTGTGCGTCTGACCCCAAGTGCATGACCCCCAGCCCAGACCCCCCCAAAAAAGAAACTGGCCTCCCAATTTCCAAATCCCCTCCCTGGCCTCTCACACCAGCAGCCCAGCGAACCCATAGCCCTACCTACTATATGATAACAACCCCCCCACCCACCCCAACGCCTGGCTGGCTGGCTGACCTGGGCTGACCTGACCCATGCCCTGGTTTGGCCCGGGACTTGAACTTGAGACGTGACAAACAGACCGGCCAGGCGTGGACAGATGATGGCCAAGAATGGAGGGGTGACGGCTCGCTTGCATATGAATCGCAGGGGGGGCAACGGCGGAGGGGTTTCAGGGGGGGTAAAGGGTAAAGGTCAACCCCCCCAAAACACCTCGGTTCCCGCGCACACACACACACATCCCTAACTGACGAGCAGACAAAGGAGGGTATGGAGGGGGATGGGGGGTTAGGGGCTGCAGCCACGGGGCGCACGGACCTCAACCCGCCACCCCTCTGTGAAAGACACAAACGCACACACGCGTGCGCACACATGCAATGCAAAACGCACACATATGCAGTTCAGGCAGATGCGCTTTTCATTCATTCAAACACGCACACTTGCACTTATAAAGCAGCAACTGAGATGAAAACAAAAAAAAAGAAAAGAAGAACGCATGCATGCACACACGCGCACACACACACACATACACCGGGAGCACACTTGGGACACACACACATACTTTATATCCAACACACACTTTGACACGTAAACGCCCACACACACTTAAAGGCCATTTCATCTTAAGAAACGCACACACAACAACGCCTCGTCGTTGCTTCCCGACTCGTGCGTCAGCGAGCAGCAGTAGCAGCACATTCCGGACATTTGCGTTAATATTTCATGGTGGTTCAAATGCTAACATTTGTGCGTGGTGTGACACTGTGGAGAGAGGCAGCACTTTATACCCCGTGTGCACCCGGGAGACATCCATACGGTCAACATCATTATCAGTCACACATACAATATTCACCAAGGACCTCATTAACACGTTGCACAGCTAAAACAGGCAACACATCTGAATAAACGCTATAAATACCATGAGTCACAGCAGATACATAAACTAAAGTGTTGAAGATTTAAATATGTGGCTCTGGACTACAATTCCCTACAATGCACTGCACCTCATCGTGGACAGTCTTACCGAGACAACATGTAATCCAGGAAGTAGTGTCGATCAGCAAGACTGTTCTCACTGCTACAATCTAAAATATCTAAAACCACATGTTACGCACGTAAAGAAAAGTGCTCCAATTCTTCTAGAGAATGTCGTTAACATTTTTGCAAAATATTCTCGTGTCCCAGGCTTGTAACATTCCCAATTACAATTTAGATTAACATTTCACACTGTTGCATAATAATTGATTTCAATATTGCTGAATATTGAAATAACAGATTCACATTTTTTTTTTAATTACCAACATTTGATTAAAAAGTGCTCGTTTTACCTTGGACCAGTAATGTTTTCATGACTGACTGCCTGACTGAGTGACTGCCTGACTGAGTGACTCTGCCTGTAAGCATCCATCCAACCATGTTCTTTGACCCTGACAAGACGGTAAAAGAACACAACATGCATGTGCGTGTGTGTGGATGTGTGTGTGTGCGCGCCTGCACACAAACGTGCAAGTCTGTGAGAGACAGACAACCACGGTCATCACTGATCCCACAGTGCCTCAGGCGGACATGGCTAAATGTACCTCGCTCAGTCAGCTAGACACTGACATCGGTCGAAAGGGTGTGTGTGTGTGTGTGTGTGTGTGTGGTGTGTGTGGTGTGTGGTGTGTGTGTGTGTGTGTGTGTGTGTGTATTGTTTGTGTGTCCTGCATATGTATGTGTACAGCTGTTGCTAATGGCTTCCTTGCTTGAGTGTGTGTGCTACATCTATTTGTGTGTAAGTGCATTTGCGTGTTTACTGGTACTATGCATGCATGTACAGTACAGGGCAGAGCTTGCTGGGGTTGGTGTGTGGACAGTCAGCCAGCATATCCATATCTATTTCCGTGTGTATATGCATACACCTGCTGTACTTAGGAGTACATATGCAATAGCATATGTCCCTGCATGCACATGTGTATTTGTCCATTCTCCATTTTTATACGTTTTCGCCTGAAAAAGACAGTGATAGCCCCCACTTCAGCCACCGTCTTTAAGCCGTTGCGTTGCCGAGCGGCATTATGTTGTGCTACCACTGTGGAGAGGTAGAGAGAGGATAGAAGATCCCAGAATTGGGGAGAAGGGTATGTGTGGGGGGGGG